>JAASGH010000075.1:0-79823 GCA_023334155.1 Globisporangium heterothallicum | reverse complement strand
CAATGTCAGTCGCGGAAAAGAAGAAAAGAGGAAATAAACACATCAGCGGATTGGTTTGTCTACCGATCCCGACGAGCCGAAAGAATACTCTACTTACAATCCTTCAAGGCGAGTGTGCTTCATCACGACATATGGGATCTCTGTAGTGCGTACTCTGCTATTGCCATTGCTCGTACGACCACCACATGCACGCAGGCAATCAATGGTGCAGCATGCAATGGTGGCAACAAAGCAGGAGGTTCGCGACCGAAATGGTCGAATCTGCTTTTGTGTGCTTGAAAATATGTTGGGGATGTACAGTGAGCGCTGCCAAATGTAATGTTGAAGGCGGTTTGCATACGTTGGTCGATCCCACCGTTTCTCTTGCTTCTTGTATGCTGACGTTGGGAATGCGAGCCAAACAAAGAAGAGATTCTCTCCAGAATGCGCATCTCTCTCTCTCTGATATCATTATCGAAAGACTCGCTGCGAGAAGAGAAGCGCAGCGACGAGAAGAGCATGGTGCGTGCATCGGGAGCGACGCGCGTGCGTGCGCTGACGCTTGTCGCGCTGGTGGCAGCTGCTAAAGTGGCGGTGTTTGCGCAGAAGCCTGCGATGGTGTACACCCATGCGGCAGCGCTCGCGTTCGGAGATGCTGTGGATGGTACGGCGACTGCCGATGACGACGGTGCGTACGAACGTCCGACATGGCGCAGCGAGTTCGATGGAGCTGACGGCAGACGCGCGGATCCGTACCATCGCGGACAACGACGACAGGTGTTTGGCGGTGGGATGCCGTTCGCCGAGACCAGCAGCGGAAAGCTCCCCGATGGCAAGGATTGGGCAGTTTGGACGAGATCCCCCAAGGATGATGCCTCGGAAGCGAGACTCCAGGCGTCCCCTGCGCTGATCTCGGACGGCGAAGACCTCGTGGTGACGTGGGAGGGTGTGCAGGATCCCCACGAGCAGGATTTCCTAGGGCTAAGCTGTGGTCCGACGCGCCACCCAAAGGATATCCTGGTGAAGCGCGGCATGGACCAGCAGGACGCCGTGAAAAATTCGGTGCGCTTTTCGGCATTGTACATGATGCGCTGCAATTACACGGTCGTGTATTACAATTTCCAGCCGGAAAGCAACGAGCATGTCGCGATTGGCGCGCTGGAAGTTGGGATGAAAGAGTCGTTTAGTGCGCCAAAGCAGGGTCACATCGCGCTGACGTCGCGACTCGATGAAATGGCCGTCATGTTCAATTCGGCTTCGCAGCGAACGCCAGTCGTGCGATACGGACGGAGTAAGGCCGAGCTCCCGCACGAAGCGTCGGGTGCATTCACGACGTATACTGCCGAGGATATGTGCGAGTCCCCGGCCAACATCACGAGCCAGGTGTGGTTTCGCGATCCCGGATTCATGCACAAGGTGCTTTTGAAAGGACTGGCGAACGGGAAGACGTATTTCTACCAATTCGGCAACGAGCACGATGGCTGGAGTGCGGTCTACTCGTTCCAATCACGTCCAGACCCTTCGGTCAAGACGGCAAACTTTATCGCGTACGCCGACATGGGCATCGACGGCGCTCCCTCGGCGACGTCGACGGCGGTGCGGTCCTATCAGGACGTGCTCGATGGGTATGACAGCTTTCTCTTGCATTTCGGAGATATCAGCTATGCACGCGGCCACGGCCACATGTGGGATCAATTCTTCCACCTCATTGAGCCGTACGCTACGCGCGTGCCCTACATGGTGAGCATTGGCAACCACGAGTACGACTACCTGTCAGGCGGGAAACAGCACGACCCTAGCGGAGCCGTCGACGATGCAGATGGGGGTATGGCTTTCCGTCCACAATGGGGGAATTTCCAGACCGACGACTCCAGTGGCGAGTGTTCCGTGCCGATGTACCACCGGTGGCATACCCCCGAGAACGGACACGGCATTTACTGGTACTCGTTTGACTATGGGGGTGTGCATGTGATTCAGATGTCGTCGGAGCACGATTGGACGCGGGGCTCTTTGCAGTACAGATGGCTGGAGAACGACCTGAAGGCCGTCGATCGCGAGCAGACGCCCTGGGTCGTCCTGACTTCGCATCGCATGATGTACACGACCCAGCTGGGGGAAGACGCCGATTTGCAAGTGTCGGTGCATATGCGCGAGGAAATGGAGGAGCTGCTGTGGAAGTACAAAGTGAACTTGATGCTGGTCGGCCACCAGCATTCGTACGAGCGCAGTTGTGCCGTGCGAGAAGGGAAATGCACCGAGGATGGCGTCGGTCCCGTGCACATCATCGTCGGCTCGGCGGGGGCGGGCTTGGAGACCCAAGGGTTCTCAAAAGACATTGGCGAATGGAGCGTGAGCCACATCAACGACTGGGGGTACTGCCGCGTCGCCTCCACGGAGAAGGAGATGAAGATCCAGTTTGTGCTCAACCGCAACGGCGCCATCTACGACGAAGTCACATTGGCGCCATGGGTGTAGTCCAAGTCGAAGAAGCTGGGAATGTCACCTTGTCATGAACGCAAGGATGTTCTGGTGCATGTTGTCTCTCTCTCTTTTAGCCAATCAATATCGTTCAAATGCATTTTCGATACGTTTCATTGGCTCCAATTGCTTTGTGTTGTTGGCGCCATTTTCGCAGCATTTTTCGCAGCGAGTTCATCTGCGGACACGATGACGCAGCAGCAGCGGAAGCAGCTCCCGACGCGAAGTTCGCGCGGCACCCGCATCAACAAGCTCATCGGCGAAGAAGCCGAGGCCGACGAGACCTTTTGGGGCCAGGACGCGTGGCGAGAGGACGACGAGGACGACGACTACTCGACGGAAGAAGGTGCGCTTTCACTGCTCGCTTCTACCGCTCTCTCTCGTGTTGGATGGCGGGATCGGACTGGTTTGATGGTCGTGCTTGTGTGTATATCTCGCTCGCTCGCTTGCTCGCAGAGGAGGAAGACGTTGTCGACGCGGACTTCGATGAAGAAGAAGATCCAGACGAAGACGTTCATGATGGAGACGAAGATGACAACCGGCGGAAGCGATCGACGAGGGGGGGGACGCAGGTGCGAACCACTTGCTGCCGCATCATGTGTGTTGAGCATAGGTTCACATTGGGTCGTTAGCACTGACATGGGATGCGCCGAATGGATGTGTTTGTCGTGCTTGCATGCATCGTCTTCATTTTGTTTTTCTCTCTCCTGAAGCGTGGTGCATATCGAGAGCCCAAGCAGACAGCCATGAAGAAGCCACGACTCACAATAATAACAACCGCGATAGTGCCAGAGAGAACCAGTAAGGTCACGCCATCGACGCCAACCGCTTTCCAGTACGAAGCACCGACGGTCCGTCGCTCGACGGCGAGGAAAAGCTCCGAGTCGTCCGAGTTGCGCAAGAAAATCACAGAAGACGCTGCGCGGCTCGCGGTCAAGACGAAGAAACAACAGCAGCAGTCGGACGTGAAGGCGACGGGTGCGAAACACCGACTCACGCAAGCGCAGCTTTTAGCAGAAGCAGTGCGCACCGAAGTAGAGAACATCCAGTCGCTGAGTCGTCTTGAGCAGCAAGAGGAGGAGAAAAAAGCGGACAGCATGACTCCGAAAGCACCGCCCTTCACCGGTCAAATGGTGCGCTACCATAGTCGCATTGGCGCGCCAAAGACCATCACGTTCCTGAACTCGATCGAGTTCCCATCGATTTTCCACCAGCCAAAGCCGAAGAAACGCGAACGACGTACTGAGCACCAACACCGTCGTTCAGAAGAAGAAGACCGAGATGACGATGAGCACAAGGAGAACGAAGAAGAAGAGGAATAACACGAACAAAAAGCGCCGATTTGCAAAAAACAGTATCGAATGCATAGGTAGGATGCACCCACAAGGAGATGGAGCGCCTATTCCGCCTTCTTCTTGGCCGCCGTGGCAAGCGCCTTGTTCGTGGCGCTCCAGAAGAGCAGCACTTGCAAGACCAACGTGCCGTTGAGAAGACTACCGACACCGAAGCCAAGAAGCTGCACGATGTCACCCGTTTCCTACAAAAGACAGCAGCGTTCGTTGTTGAGAAGGAGGCAGTAGGATGTAGAGGAAGGCTCGACGCGGAAGGCGCCGCCGCACGTAGTACCTGCAGCGTAGTGAAAAGGCGAGCGAGTCCTCCACCAAAGTTCAGCAAGAGCGTCACAAACGCGAGCTGTCCGGTGTGACCCTGCTTGAAGTTGGAGAGAATCTACAATAACATGCATACGTTGTGCAGAGTCATAGTTAGCAGTGCGTTCGGTAGTGGCGATGCCGTCAACAGTGGATACAGGGTTGTTGGCACGCACTTGTGGGATGCGCGCGATGATGCTGACAGGGATCCCCGCCGACGCGAGAGCCCACTGGTATTCGGATGGCGTCAACAGCATCCCCGCCGTGAGCGCCGCAAACACCACCACCAGACCGAAGCGCGTCGCGTACGCGATCTTTGGCGTGTAGAACGTCCACAGCAGCAGCACGAGGATCACATTTTGCACGAGGATGACCAGGTTTTCCCCCCACGTGCTCACAGGGTACCCGCGCAGCAGGTTGTACACCGTGCTCGACACGTAAAGCAGCACTTCCATGTAGAACGACGCGGGCGTGAGTCCCGTCACGTCCTTGGCGCTCAAGATCTTGAGGATCTGCGGCAATTTCAAGATCAAACTGCCCGTGATGATCGCGTACCCGAGCGCCTTGCTGACCACGAGCTTGATGCAGTCGACGTTGGCAAAGTCGTGGTGCGTGAAAAACGCATCAAAGCACGCGGGCGTGAACACGCCAAACACGAGCTCCGACGACGAGTCGGTAGGGGCCGCACGAGCCATGGCCGCGAACCCTGCGAGCGCCAGCAGCGCAGTGCCGAACGCCACCGGCAAAGACTTTGTCATCATCACCATCTCTGACGGAGCTTCTGGGATAATGGCAACAGTTTGACGTGGGGAGAAAAGAGGGAAGTGAAGGGAGGGAGGGAAAGTGCAATTTGGAACCCCCTAAAGTGTCATGATGTTGTGCATGCATCTTTCAAAAGAAGGTGCAGTGTCGAATCAGTTTTTACTGTTAGCAGGTTCATTGCAGAGGATGTGGTATCATAACGCGGTGCAATGGAGACACAATCCCATTTCCAGGTGCAAGCAGATCCAACACTCCGATCTCCCATTTTGTGATCGACAGCAACATGAACCAGAATGACTTCCGCGCGCTGCTGGATGCTCGTGGTAGCGGCAGCAACGACAGCGGCGGCAAGCAGGTGTACGGCGGCAAGCGCAACATCTCCGAGTCGGATCTAGATGAGATCCGCAAGCTGTCGAAGAAGCCGAAGAAAAAGGGCAAAAAGCCGAGTCAGAAAGAGCAGTCGGAGGACAACCGAAGCAGCAAGAAGGACGACAGCGCCTCGATGTATCGAGACCGCGCCGCGGAGAGGCGACAGGGACTGAGTACGGATATGATCAATGCAGACGAGTATGCGCACTTCGACGCCGAGCAGACCAAGTTCCTCGGTGGGGATATGGAGCACACGCATCTCGTGAAAGGACTGGATTTCGCGCTGTTGGCGCAGTTGAAGCGCGAGAAGGAGAAGCTGCTGCAGGCCACGACGATCCGCAAAGAGCACATTCAGGAAAAGGAGAAGCAGCCGTCGTCGGAGAAGCTCGCGTTTAAATCGCGAGTGGGTCGCTTGGTGTATTTCCACGCGGTGCAGAGCAACACCATGTCGTCGATGCTGCAGCATGCAGGTGCGCAGCGAAAGTCGGAGCACTTTCTTCCTGGACGCATGTACTACACGTTTGCGCTGAAGTCTACCGAGGTGGAAAGCACTCCGGTGATCGTGCAGCGCAGCAAAGAGGATTGTCCCGAAGTCGATGAACTCGTGAGCGGAATCGTGGACGAGCTTGTGATCGCAAGAGTCGGCGACGCGGTCAGCAGCAAACGGTTCGGCACGAAGAAGCTGCGCAAGAAGAAGAAGAGCAGGGAAGACGGCGAGAGTGCATATGTTGAAGGCGAAGAGGACACGGAAGCAGATGCAGCGTCTAGTAGTAGTGTAGGCACACAGCAGCGTGGAGTGGTGGCAGACGAAGATGACGAGGATGAAGATATCTTTCCGGATGTCGGCGAATACGTGCCAATCGACCAGCGTGCGGACGAAGAGCAAGAGGCAAAGCGAGTAACGCACCTCGAAGCAGATAACAAAGCTCCCGGGTATTTCAGTAACCTGAGCGCGTCGATCAGCGCAGCCGAGCGAGCCGAACGGCAAAAAGAACACGACGCGGAGCAGGCGTGGAAGCAAACGATCCGGAAAGTAGTCGAGACCCAATCCCAGGCCGAGCGAGAGAGGAAAGAGCAGGAGCGCAAGCTGAAGGAAGCGAAAGCGGGGGTGGATGAATACTCCGAGTGTTATCCGGAATACCAAGCCGCCGCCGCGCTCGACAGCGAAGACGACGAGGAAGCGAGACCGCGGAAGGGAGTCGACAAGGACGACAAGGACGACGTCACGACCGACGGCGCCGCTGCGACCGAGAGAAGCCGCCGCAAGAAGCAGAAACAGGGCAACAAACTACAGAGCGACCTCGAGAAGATCAACAAGGTAAGGCAGCGGTGCGCTTGGAGTGCCATTGCATGCACATCGACGACTAACGATCGGGGGTGGTCTCGTTTCTGGATTGCAGATCATTGACGCGAAAGAAGGCAAGAAATAAAAGGTGGGAGGGTGAGCATTTCCACGCATTAACGCGCGCTTATTCATTCCGAGGGGTTATTGTGAATCGCATGTGGACGGTTCACGGTTCGCTGCATCCGCGATCGAACCGGTCTTTCCCCCCATTTTGAACCAACTGGAACTCGCTTCTCTTTTTTCAACACCGAGTCGCTTCGGGTTGCAAAAGCCGACGTAGAAACGAGGTGCTGTTCCCATCCATTGGTTGTCATTGCTTGCAGGGTTCATCGAGCGACAAAGGCACCCTTATTTAGGGTCTCGTTTGGTTGTGTACCCCTAGTCGCTCTCACATAGTGGATCCAAGTAGGAGATCGGATCCGGTGGATGCACACTCCGGTTTGCACTGGGATTTACGAGAAGATCTAGATGAGCGTCCCCATTTGATTTGAGTGGGCAACGAGCAAATGCGTCTCGCTCGCTTCGTTCGGCGTTCCTCGCTTTATCATATTTTTTGAGTGGTGTGCCTGGTACTAACCAACTACTGCATAAAGGTGCGTCTGGAGCTAGACACGCTGGTCTCCGAGGTCGAGCGGCTAGGTGGCGGCGTGGAAGGGGAAGCGGTGCACGGTGGCAGTGGAGGTGGTGGTGGTGGATGACCCTCTACGGCTGGTGCTGTGCTGCAGAGAACAGGAACGCGTGCGGTGTCGTCGGACCCGGTAGATGAGCTCTCCGTTTGCTGCGACTTGGTCTGCCAATGCGAATCCGTTGTCCGTGTGCAGAGGTTCACCATCGCCACCTTCGCCTGCTTTTCGTCCCGCCCGCTCCCTTCCTCGTGCTCCCCCTTCCCGCGACCTGGATCGCTTGGAGGGACATCATCCCCAGTGAGCTGACTCTTGATTGTGTGCTTGGGTTGTAACACAGGAAAATGGCTGACGAAATTGCTCTCGCTCGTGAACGCTTGGCCGCGAAGTTCGGTGGTGTCCGTACCGGTGGTAAGGGCTCGGTTCGCCGAAAGTACAAGGCTCCTCACAAGGTCGCCGCCGCTGACGACAAGAAGCTTGACGCTGTGTTGAAGAAGCTTGGCACGACCCCAATCCCAGCCGTTGAAGAAGTGAACCTTTTCAAGGCTGATGGTCAAGTGATCCACTTCGTCGCCCCTAAGGTGCAAGCTGCGATCGCTGCGAACACGTTCGCGGTGACGGGCCACAGCTCGACCAAGTCGCTCCAGGAATTGTTGCCAGGGATCATCAACCAGTTGGGTCCAGACAACCTCGCCAACTTGAAGCAAATCGCCGAATCGTACACCGCTGCGCAGAAGGCTGCTCGTGCCGCCGCCGGTGAAGAAGACGACGACGATGTCCCAGACCTTGTCGACAACTTCGAAGATGTGAGCCAGCAAGATTAAGCATTTCGCGATGTTGCCTTTGTCTCGGGACGCGAACACCATTCAGACCAGGTCGTTGATGTGTTATACTAGTAGCTAGTCGGTTTTCCTCACGAGGACTTTTTTGGTTTGTAAAGAAAAAGTTGCTTAACAAGGAAAACCCAGTACAAAGTAGTACACCAGGCATCTCAAAACGCACACGCACACTCACTCGCACACGAGACGAAAGGCGCTTCTCTCTTTTTTTCATTCTTGTTTTTCTCTCTTTTCATGTGTTTGTTTTTTCGTGCGACGGTGTGCGCGTCTCGGACATGCTCGAGAACGGCAGAGGAAACGCGCGAGACCGCAGCGACCGAGGTGGAATGACGGTGCGTGCGAGTCCTGTGTCGTCCTTGCCAGGAGCGAGTTGACCGCGCACCATTTGCATCGCCGTTTGCATCAAAGGACTTGAACATATTCAATCAGCAGAGCGACAACAAGATCAATGGATACATCTGATTGACTCGGACAAGCTAAACCTGATTGAAAGGACCGAGGACAGAGCGATCGATCGTCCGCTATCGTTTCCCTCCCTCATAGCTCTTTTTATCCAGCCGATCGACACGGCTCCTTCTCTCTCTCTCTCTCTAAGTGTAGTCAAAATTATTCCTTGATAGTCACAATCGCCTTCTTGAAATCCTTCTCCTTGTATACGTACTTGCCTCGGAATGCGCGCTTAAATTTACCTGCAAAATGTGGTTTCACCAGCACCGCGAGAACCCCATTAGCAACCCGCATACTGCACCATCCATACCTGTACACAGACGCACCTTCGTAGTTCATGGTGTTGACCTTGAGGACAGGGAGGTTGTACACTTTGGTCAAGTACTCCTTGATCTCGTGCTTGGTGTAGTTTGGCTCGACGCGGAAGACGTACTGGTTGTCGCGAAGACGCGTGCGCGCGTTCTTGCCCATGAAGGTGATCGCCATGTTGGGGAATTTCAAGCGGTTCCACACCATCTCGTCTGCTTGTCGTTGGATCAAAGTGCGCACCTGCTGGCGGTCGTCTGCTCTTCTTTTTATATGTGTGTGTGTGTGATGGAAGTGAATGGATTTGAGAGAGACGCAGCGACTCCATGGCGATCCATTTCCGCCAATCCGAGGCGCTCAAGCGAGATATTCTATCCAATCAGAGACAGAACCGAATTCCGACCAATAGGAACGCGATGTAGCTCTTTGTATCTGCTCGGTTGCACGAAGAATAACAACTGAAATGGCGCGACCTGGGAAAAGCTTCGAGTGCGTGCTGCAGGGCGAAGTGGTGCGTGGATGATAGAGATCAACAGGCGTCTCTCTATGTATACTTGCATGCGGATATGCGGGAAAGCGAGTCGAGGTGGTCGAGTGCAGTGGACATGACGACTGACCTTTCTTGTGTCTGGGTGTCTTAGAACTTTAAGCACTTTCCGTCGTTTGTGGAACGTTTGCGCGGGTTATGCGGGGAAAGCGTCGTCAAGGTGCGCGCTTTACGTTTCGCAGTCGCGTGGTGATGATACTGGCGCACCAGCGACGTGTTCACATTGTGGGAATATGGTGGGTGGTTTACAGGAAGACATCGCGTACAAGGAGTACGTGTACAACTTTGACGACAAGTGTCCGCAGTACATCCAAGGTATACGTGACCAGTGGGGTTTTTATGCAAGTGCCAGTGGAATGCTGACATGCGTTGCGGTGTTGTCGCGACTGTCGCGCAAATGTGCTAGGGGTTCCTCATTACGAAGTCCGCGCGCGACATGTGTTCTCTGGATCGACGACTTTCCAAGGCGAACCCGTGGAAATGCCGCTAGAAGGGGGTCAGAAGTGGTAATGTCGGAGCTGCGCTTTGCATTCCTTTGCCGCCGTGCAGTTTGTTGATCTTTCCACCTTTGTCTGTCTGTCAGGGAGCTGCGATACATCGGGCGATGGGAGCGCAAGAAAATGTCGGAGCAAGTCGGCAGCATGGCGCTTGGCGTTCCGTTCCGAAGTCAAATCGCTGTCTCGGTGAGCCAGAATGTGCGCGCATTCCTCAACACGCTAGGCTTCCGGTCCGCTACTCCTTGTCTCGTTGCCTGTGTTCTTCGTGGATACCTCCTCAAAGCGTTTCTCACATGCGAGTCTTCTCTCTGACTTTTGCATGGATGCAGTCACAGTTACCGATACATGCGCCTTGGTACCCGCTGGCAGTTGTCGAATGGCATCACCATCGAAGCGACCCGAATGAAAGCGGTGCGATATGTGTGCCTTTGCACTGATGTAGCTGCTGATGTCTGATCGACTTCGTAATTGCTGTTTGCTTTGAATGCATTATTTGCAGCTCGAAAACGAGGATGAAAAAGACGAATATCGTTTGGTGGATCTCGAGAACCTTCGTGTCGAAGCGCTGCTGATCGAGATCTTCGCGCTGACGACGGATGAGAAGATCGACGAAGCCTCGCAGAAGATCCGCCGCTTTGCCGTGGACCTCGATCCGTACTTTATCGAGCGTCCATCGGAGGGCAAGGAGATTCTCCACAGCACGGCGACTCTGGCTGCCGAAGTGCGCCGAAAGCGTCCAAGACCATAGATCGTCAATGTTACAGGCGAGTCAGTTGGAAATGTTCGTGCAGCAGTCACACAGGAATGGACTACAGGTGCGTTCACACACAGAAAAGGGAACTCGTGCAAGGGGTAATAAAAGAAAGCAGAAAATGCATGAAAATTGTGTGCTCGGTTACGTGGCTACTGATGCTTTGGCATGTTAAAGCGCGATTGCGGCATTTTAGTTGCAGTCGCAGCCGAAGCCACTGGTGTTACCATAGCTTAAGGGTGGCGACTGGTCCAAGCGGATAATATCGCTGTCTCGCCGACGCGATTGGGGTTCTTCGCGGGTATTCTCGCAACCAGCTTCAGTAGATGAGAGGTTCTGCTTTCCCGAGCGGTGATCTTCAACCATTCGGTTGATCAAGCACTTGAATGCTTCGTCAATCGAATCGCCGTTCTTCGCAGACGTGCGAAACCACTCGACGATGCCGTTTTTCACCACGCATTTCTGCATATTGACGCCGATGTTCAATGCGCCGACAGGGTCATCCAGCAAGTCGCTTTTGTTCGCGACCATCACGACCGGGATGCTTGCACCGCCGTTCAAATCTTTGCTGCACACGTCGATCTCGCTCTTCCAGTTCACGACCGCGTCGATGGTGTTTTCTCGTGTGATATCGCACACAATCAATGCGCCTCTCGCTTCTCGGAAATACGCGCGCGTGAGTTTCGCGAAGCGGTCCTGGCCAGCGATGTCCCAGAGCTGCAAGCTGATCGTGAGCTGCTCGTCGTACTCAATGAGCTTCTCCACAAAATCCGCTCCAATGGTGCTGACGTAGTTCTCGGAGAACTTTTTCGACACAAACTGTCGGATGGTACTGGTCTTCCCGCAGCGAGCGTTGCCGACGATCAGCACTTTCATGATCACTGTTTCTTGGTGGACTCCACTTCCAAGACTGCTACTATCGACACTTCTGCCTTCTCCATCCGAGTCGCCATCGTAGGATCCGTCCGAGTAGTCGGAATACTGCGCGAGCATGGCGTCGATCTCTGCTTTTGTTGGTCCTGTCGCCGTTTCCAGCTCTGCGAGTCGAAGTCGCACTTCTTCAATGTCCATCTTCGAATAGTCTTCGTCGCTGCTATTGCGAACTGCCGTCGACACCACGTGCTCGTCGTCGCCGCTATCTCCGCTCGAGTCTTTGACACTGCTATCGCCATCATCCACTTCTTCCAACGTAGTGGCACCTTCCATGTACTCCAAGAACTCTTCCGCTGTCTCATCGGTGAGCACACTCGCATTTGCTCGTTGCTGCTGCTGTTGCTCTGCCATGACGCGCGCTAAGTCGCTGTTCCGATGCTGCAGGAGCAGGGGAGACGGTGCATCTGTCGCAGCAGCAGCGGCGGTGGTGGTGGCAGCGATGCTATTGAAGATGGTGCTCGCATCGTCGTATTTCCGCATGATCACTCGCGCAAAAGGTGCAAAAAATCAAAAAAAGCGACGCAACACAGAGAATCCAAGACGACTTGGTGCCTGCTTTCCACTCCGCTCGCTGCTCGTGAGTCCGTGCGACTGGCGACGTACTGACGCGTTTGCTGCTTGGACGCGGTCGTTCGGAAGGTGGCGAATGCTGCGATGATGCAGCTTCAGAAAATGGCCGTTCGCATTTCAGAAGCTGTTCGGTGCTCAGAAGGAAAGTTCAGAGACTATCACTCTTCACACTCTTTTCTACCAATCGTATCGACATGTGTGTATTTACAGCCAATGGAGTCTCACTTCTGAGAGCACCCAATCACTCATTGGTCTATTGGGTGATTGGAGGATTGGGTGCTGAAGCGTTTCAAAAAAGAATAGAGAGAGATTTGTGACTGGAGTGTCAAACTCGCCACTAAGTTCGTGCGAGCACGCACTTACGCGGATGAGGGTGGTGACATTTTGCGCGCAATCGAAAAAGGGAAATTGGGTGACCGAGTTCTCGGTGTCGAAGAGATCATGGGAGACCGCGCCGGAGCGAGCATGCTGGCGCTGCAGCTGAGCTGTCGCGGGAATGCGCTGCGCGAGCGCATCTTGCGCGACCTGGTGTCGTTCGCCGAGTCGCGCGGAGAACTGCAGCTCTTGCAGACGCTGCCAAAGACTCCGAAAGGAGCGCAGATCGACTGGCTTCGCCTGTACGAAGAAGTGGTCGCGAAAGGAGGCTATCAGTTTGTTTCGCAGCAGCGACTGTGGCCCGAGATCGCCGCGAAGGAGTGCATGAACATCGACATCATGCCGTACGTGCTCGCGCTCTACTACGAACGGTAACGTGGTTGTCTCTGTGTGTTTCGGAGTCTTGGCCACCAAGTGAGTTTATTGTGCACGACTCAATACTGTTTGCGATGTGTTCCTTATTGTCGGTAGGTACCTGTACGCCTTTGAAGAGAAGCAGCTATTTGGTCGAGACGTCCCACCAAGTACGGTGCCTGTGATCCCGTCGAAACGGCAGTACGATACCGACGATGAGCGCATTGCGACTGCGAGTGAGTTGCAGGAAGCGCAGAACATGGCGGGTACCGCTTTGCCGCATCCGTCGAAGAAGCTGAAAGTGCAGCGCAGTCACGCGCACAATCCAGATTTGGGCACGATGCACGGCATTGTCTTGGCGTTGGACTCGAATATCCCCGAAGAAGTGCTCAAGGCGATCAATTTGCTCAGCGTGCTCTCCTACGGGAACCCTCATGATCCTGAAAGCGAGCTACTCGTCGATGGCGTGCCCGGTCTTCTCGATGCGATCTATCGTCAGCTGCAGGAGTGCGCGCTATTGCCGCACCAGCTCATTCAAAGTGATATGTCAGACACACCGCTGCAGCGAGCGCGTCGACGACTGCTGAACATGGGTGACGAAACCGGTCAACGGGAGCTTTTGGATGCGCGCGGACTGCTTTTACTGAACATCGTGCGGAACCTGTCGATGGTCGCCGAGAACGAGAAGCTGCTCGCGGACCACGAAGAGATTTGCGTGTTTTTGATCCTCGTGCTGCGAACGATCGACCGGAAAAGAAACCAGGAGGTCGGCGACCACGCGCTTGATATTCTGTGCAACATCTCGAAGCGCATCGACTTCTTCTCGCTCCACCCTCCGGCGAAGCTGGAGATTTGGCATCCGCAGCATCAGTTATCGTCCCATTTATGGAAAAAAGAGAAGTTGTTGCCGCTGGAGTGTCTGCTGCAGCAGCTCAAGAAGATGGTGCTGCGACCCCAATTGAAGCGATCGGTGCTGCTGCGAACCTGCGAGCTGTTTTGCAATGTGTGCCGCGATGTCTCGCTTCGACCAGCGCTCGCTTCGAGCAAAGCGCTTCAGGACCCTGCCTTGCTGGATCGCGTCGTAGGGTTGCTGGCGTGTTCGCGGCAAGATTTTGGTCCCGCGGGATCCCGAAAGAAACAGCAGGGTGGTGTGCAGATATATGAAGACTACGACATGGAGGACGATGACGAAGACGATGGCGATGACAACGATGACGCGGAGAGCAGTCGATGGCCGGCGCCATGGGAGAGCGATGGGTATCCGTCGGGGGTTGGCATGGGGGTAGTATATGTGAGTCCAGAGGGGAACCGCAATGTGGGCTCGGCGTCAAACCTTGATGACGACTCGAAAATCGACCATGAGATCCGAGACGCAGCGCTCGAAGTCTTATTCCGACTGTCCGACTCGGATGACGAATCCAAAGTGCGTCCCGCAAGTGATGGGAAGAGCCGTCCCATATTCGACATGTTTTCTGGCGCTAACCGTTTCTTTGTCTTTTTCATGTAGCTCCGCATGGCCAAACACCCAAACTGCTTGTTCCGAATTGCTTCCGTGCTGACCTCCTGCATTGGCCGCGTACGTGTCGTTCTACCATATGTGCATGATGGGGGAGTGGCGAATGCGATGAGACTCACCAAACTGTTTTCGTTCTCGCAGCCTGAAGCCTCCCGGATAGCTGTGGCGATCTTGTGCAATATCTCCATGAACCGCCAGACGTTCGCGTACTTTTTGCCGATTGAGAAGGATCTCCTCTTGGTCGCGTGCTCGGATCGTAGCGTCTCCGATATTCTGAACAACGTGGTCGCAGACGTCTACGGGATGCATTCGCTGTAAGGACCCATTCTGTCCAGCAGCAAGCAAGACCGCAGTAGACAACGTTGGACATGCATGCATAAAACAAAAGGACACACGAATATATGAAAATGGACATTCTTTTGGAGTACAATTGTTTCGATTTTCTTGTTGTTGCGTTTTCTGTTGTTCTTCCTCATTCTTCTTGGATCTTAAATGGGTCTACGCTAGCAGCGAGCGAACATCTTTTCTAAGGTCAGCAGCGGAGATTCGCATTCATGACTCGAGCACCGCGCAGCAGCAACAGAAAGGAACCGCTGCCTTAAAAGCCAAGACCAGTCAACCACTTCTTGAGGTCGCCCACGTGGTCGCCCGCGACTTCCAAACGTCCAGGACGCACCGAGACTTCTTTTCCTAGACACACCTTCGACATCTCGGTGCGCAACTCTTCTTCGTCGCCGTTGAAGCGACGCAAGATGGTCAACACGCGGGTGCGTCCGTTTCTGTAATCTCTGTACACTGGCAGCTGCAGCCCCAACGCGGTGCGCTTGACGTGGAATGGCAAGTTTGGCAGTGGCTCTTCGGGAGCAGGCGACCAGCCGTTGAAGCTCACTTTTTCAGGCACATACGTTGGTTCGTACTTGAGCGCAGGCACTTCGACTTCTTCTTGCGGCTGGCGTTGGAGCGCGCGCAAGTTCGCTGGGTGGCGGGTCTTGCGACGGATTTGGCGGTTGCTGGCAACACGCTCGATGGCGTTGCCGCTCACCAGCACGCGACGGGAGAACATGCTGCTCGGGGATTGCTTCGCACAGCGAGAGACGCTGGACAGGAGCTGCTTTCTTGTCGGTCGCTAAGGAGCGAAGCTTCTTTGGTGGCGTTCGATTGGCCGCGATGATCCAGTCGGGTGAGAGGATGAGAGAGTGTAGGGAGTGAGGTTCACAGCGGACAGCGAGCGGACGGCTCGGTTCAGTCCACCAATGCAGTGGACGGTCCGGTCCAGCAGAAAGTACGCAGCACAAAACACGGGAACGACCATAACTTAGATTACTATAAATAAATGCATGCAACGATTGCTAGCGTACTTCATTGAAAAAAAGAGTTTAAGTGCGGCTTTGGGTGGTGTGGCATGGTGTGGCAACAAAGAGCGTCAACTTAGTTCGCATCCGAGACACCAAACTCTGTGCGGTACCCCTTGATGACCGGAAGGAATGGCGCGTTCGCGTCCGACGCAGGCGCGGCTTCCAGGAACGCTACCAAATTGTCGAGGTTCGCGATGCTGATCACTGGGATACCAAAGTTATCCTTCACGCGGTCGATCGCCGACCGAGTGTCCGTGACCGACACTTTTTCCTGGCGATCGAGCGAGATGCACACGCCCGAGACGATCGCATTCGTGCTCTTCAAGATCTCCATGGCTTCCACGATCGCAGTGCCGGCGGTGATCACATCGTCAATGATCAGCACTCTGCGGAAAGCAAAACAAACAGCGCATCATAGCATGTTAGCTCGAGAGTCACGCTACCTAACGAGCGACAGCCAAATGGAGGACAGGTCGTACCTCTTGCCGGTCATGTCGGCGCCGACGAGCACACCACCTTCGCCGTGGTCTTTGGCTTCTTTCCGGTTGTATGCGAACGGGATGTCGACGTCGTACAGTTCCGCGTACGCAATCGCAACCGCAGCGGAGAGAGTGATACCTTTGTACGCAGGTCCAAAGAGCACGTCGAACTCCACTCCACTCGCGTGGATGGCTTGAGCGTAGAACTTGCCCAGTTGACCCAGCGCACGGCCAGTTCGGAACAGACCGGCATTGAAGAAGTATGGGCTTTTGCGACCAGATTTCAAAGTGAAGTCGCCGAACTTGAGCACACCGAAGGACAGCGCAAACCTGATGAACTCGCTCTCGTTGGAGCCAAGTGCGACGCTAGTCGAAGACCTAGCAGCAGCCACCTTCGTCTTGCGAACAGCGTTGATAGCGTCACGAAGGGATTCCGCAGCTTCCTTCGGGTTCGCGGTCTTCGAGATACCTCTCGACACTGGGACAAGCATCCCGTAGCCGTCGGCAGAGAGACCAGCAAAGACAGCTTCCTCCAGGTTCCCGCCTTGGGCACCGATGCCAGGCGCAAGGATCCAAAGGTTCGGCGTAACAGCGCGCACGCGACGAAGAGCCTATTTCGCAATGAGGTGCACAGTATCATCAGGACAAAAATGCAAACGAGTGCGATGCAGTGCAAACGGCTGTACCTCAACGTCAGTAGCTCCGACGACAAGACCGACATTGTCTTCCGAGTTCCACTCTTGGCACTTCAGCGCGACTTCTTCGAAGAGAAGACGCGAGGTCCCGCTTGAGGACGAAACGCTCAGCGTCTGGAAATCGTTTGCGCTTGGGTTCGACGTCTTGCAGAGCACAAAGCAGCCGCGTTCAGGGCGACCGCGGATGAAAGGGTCAATCGAGTCTACACCCATGTACGGCGCCAGCGTGATCGAGTGGACATCCAGCTTGTCAAACGCCGACACCGCGTACGCTGCCGCGGTCGTGCTGATATCACCGCGCTTCGCGTCCAAAAGCACAGGGATCCCCGCGGGGACGGCTTTGATCACATTGTGCAACGCCGTGATCCCTTCCGCTCCAAACGCTTCAAAGAATGCCGAGTTGGGTTTGTACGCCGCAGCGACAGCGTGGGTTTGCTCGATCAGATTCACGCAGAACTGCTGCGCGGCCGCAGCCGTGGCCTCAGGGAGCTCGGAGGTGTGCGGGTCGAGTCCCACGCACAGGAGCGAGTCGATGGCGTCCACGCGCTGGCGCAACTTGCTGAAGAAGCTCATGATGTTGATGTTGACGTTGTGTGTGTGGTGCTGATTCGTTGAGCTCTCCGCTGCGTTTTCAAAAGTGGCTCTCACCCAAGCAAACACCCAACAAACACTTCGACCAGGGACGGCGTCTGATTGGCTAAAACAGCAGAGCGCGACGAGGATTGGCTCGCGAGGAACAAAGTACCTTTTGTAAAGCAGTCGGATGCAAAAAAAGCACTGCGTTGAAAATTGGTCGAAAACAGCAGAAAGAGAGTCGAAATGACGGATTAATTGCATTCTCGTGCGATAGCTCTTCTATAATAAACCGACGAGCTCCTTTGTAGCAGCTGCTCTTGCTTTCCTTCGTATCTACATGCTACCATCTTCCTGTGGCCCGCTCTTGCGGTGCACGACCGCGGGTTAGACTGCTTCTTCCATCTCGTCCGACAAACAAACAAAACAAACAGCACGATGCGCCACTGCGAAGCGAGGAGCGTGCCGAGCGATGGAGACGATCGTTGGACTTAAACCTGGTATCCGCGCTTCTGGGATCCTGCCAATCGGTCGACGACGTCACTGATCCCGGGAAGGTTCAATACGGAACCCACTACGGGGGTTTGGCGCAGGAACGCAACCGCGACGGGGAAGAACGACCCAAACAGGTTCAGAAAGCCAAAGGACTGCACGATCATGCCGATGATCGGGTACCGTAGCATCACGAGCAGGATCCCGCCCAAGAAACACACGATCCCACGCCAGCGCTCTTTGCGTGTGAAAAAGCGGATTGTCCGCGTCAACCCGATCGTGAGCGCGAGTCCGCAGAGGAAGAGCACATCGCCCAACGCGAGCAGCGCCGCGTCGAAAAACAAAAGCACGCCGAGCATCAAGAACGTGAACCCGATCCCGAGCAGCAGCGTGCCGATCTTCCGGTTGTCGTCCAGCATCTTGGTGTATGGAGAACAAGAGCTTTGCTCAACTGTGTCGTGCTGACCTGTGTCTCGATTGCCTTTCGTCACCTCCTGTCTTTATTATCGAGAGCTGTGTGCTTCAAAATGGGGAAACGAAGGGGGAGGGAAAGGTCTTTGCTGGGATGACAGGTAGCGTCGTCATTGGCTGATAATGCGCATTCTGCTACCCTTCTGCCATTGGCCAAATTGCACATTAACATAAAAATGGTTGTCGAAAGGAGGTGGGTTGGGAGATTGAAAGCGCAAGAAGCGGTGCAATGCGAGCGATTGCTGGTCTGAGTGATGATGATGATGGAATGCTCCAGAAGCAACGGAACGCTTCAACATGCGAGCAAACAGCTTCCGAAAAAGAGGTCTGCCTACATGCGCTCGCAACAGACAAGGAACGCTAAATAGTCTACAGCTGGTTATTATTTGTTGTCTTTATAATTCTCGCTCTAAAAGAAAGCCATACCAAAAAGAAGAGAGTCCGAAACCGCGAGCCGCCAAACAAAATCTCTCTTCTAATAGCTCTCGGTTGAGGAAGACGAGGACGATAGTGGCGACGGCACCATCAGGTCTTTCTCCGAGTTCAACGGCGACTCGTCTTCGTCCTGACTCTCGTCCGTGACCGTGTCTTCGCTGTCGGACGATGTCGCGGACGAATCGTCCACGAGCTTGACGCCGTCGGGCAACAAGTGCGCCATCCGCACTGCTTTCGCCGTTAAATACCCTTGACTGTGCTCCCCTCCTTTGATGATGACAGGCAGGCGACCTTCAACGTCTATAGATAACTGACTCAGCAGACGGATCTTGCGCGGGTTGTTCGTGAGCAAGCGAATCGACTTGATGCCCAAGTCCTTCAAGATCGCCTGCACGGGTTCGTACGAGCGGTAGTCGTCTTTGAAGCCCAGCACACGGTTCGCATCCACTGTGTCCAATCCTTTCTCCTGCATCGAGTACGCATGGATCTTGTTCGCGAGTCCAATGCCGCGACCTTCCTGCGGCATGTAGATCACCACGCCGCCGTGCTTCTTTGTGTATTCCTTCGCAAAGTGAAGCTGCTCTTTGCAGTCGCACTTGAGCGACCCAAACACTTCCGACGTAAAGCACTGGTCGTGGACGCGGACAGGGACGCCAGACTTGCCCTCGACGTCGCCAGAGATCATCGCAATCGGCTCGCTCTCGCGCAGAGATCCCCTCGAGCGGTACGCGCGCACGCGGAACACACCTTCGGTCGTCGGCAGCATGGTCTCGGCGACAAAGCTGGTCGTGATGTCATCTCCCAGACACGTGAGACCCGGTGCATCTGGACCCAAACCATGCGCATCGTCGTGCTCCAGACCCAAAACCGACGCCACGACTTTTGCTTCTCGAGGCATTGTTTGCGGATTGATGCTCGTTGTTATGGGGTGGCGCTGTATTCAGACGCACAAATAAAGGACCAGCTAGAGACGGGGGGGGCAGGGACAGGGAGATCGCGAAGGGGGAGAGCGAGGGGATACACGCACACACACACACACACCAAAGCACTGGCCAAATAGAGGGAGCGCGTGCGTAAGTGCTTAAATGCAAGAATGCGCTTCGCCTTCCAGGACTCCTGTTCTGTAATAAGACTGTGTGTGGCAGCAGAAAGAGCTCACGTCGGTTCCATGCACACTTTGCTTCTCACACCAGATTCGACGGGGTATCGAAATACAAAGTGATGACGTAGCAGTTTCCTCCCCACGTACTGTCTCGTTTCTGGATGTTCAAAGGAGAGGCGATTCTGTGCAGAACCATTTCCGGCACGCGATCTGCAGAAAGAGTAATACCGAGACGTTTGCTGCGATTACGCCCTTGTTTGCAAGATGGACCGCAAACGAGGCTCACGATGGCTGGCATGCTACTGTGTCTACAACAAGAGTGCTCCAGCATCTGGGTTTGAGCTCGCCAGCAATTTCGAACCAACCACCGAGTAACCGCTGCATTTGCGTGTCAGAGAGAGAGAGAGAGAGGATATCGATTTCCAGGGGTTACAAATGCATCCGAGAGTGTATGCGTGTTGAGTGGGTAGGGATGTTCTATTTCGTCCTGCATCTCTCGTGATTGGATGTCGGAGGTGGAAGGGGACGGCGAGTAGGGAAAGCGGACGCTCCTCCTCCAATGGGACACGTCGATCCGCCAGCAATCAACTGTTCATAATCATTTGCCGTCGACGCATCCAGATGATGACATAGACACGGTCGACACCCAACCACCACGACTTCTCATTCGCGGATCCCTCATGTTCGCGTCAGCAAGTAGCCACTATTGTCACTTCACAGCAGAATCTCGACCCGATTCTGTCTATTTTGAGTAATCCAGAGCCAGTCATCATCATTTCCAGGAATCGAATCTTGAATGGGAGCTTGAAGAGCTCCTCTTTGCTCTTTCTGACTGTTTGTCTGACTCGGTTGCCGTGCAATTATCGCACCAACCTGATGGAGCAGATAGAATCGGATTCCATGAAAGGAGCACCAGACGCAAACGCGGGTGCGTCGACAAGAAACGCGAGCGTGTCGATCGCGGAGCAATCCTCTATCTCGAGCAATCTCCAGGATGCCGAAAGCAAAAGCTGCTCGCACGGACGATCGTCAAGAACACGTTGGCGATCACGAGCCACCAGCGCGCGAACGACGTCTGTGCTGCAAGATCCATCACTTGGTGTGGCTTTCCTTCATCATATGAATATACGTCGAGAGATTGAGTTTGGTGGCAACGTTCAAAGAACGTTCGCAATCTCTTGAGTGAAGCCTATTCTTGGACGAAGCCATTTGCGCTCAGTTTATCGAGACTCCGGAACCGAAATGGCCGCATATTTATATCATTCGGTCTGCACCTGGGTCTATTTATTTGCTGGAGGCGACGCAGCTATTTCTGAGAGTCCCCATCGTGCATGTTTTCTTAACGGCGACGTGGTCGCATTCGGACATCGCTTCGAGAACCGGGGAAGCTTCAGTCTCTGAATTCCAGTCGCACGAATAACACAACATGCTGCAGGTGTTTATCAATGGACCTCCGGGTGTCGGCAAAACCACGCTGTGCAAGCTTCTGTGCGATGAACTGCATCTGGAGCAGGTCTCGACGGGCGATCTCCTCAAGGAGAACATCGCGCAGCGGACGGACCTTGGTCGCATCGCGAAGGAGTGTATCGCCAACAAATCGCTCGTGCCCGACCACGTCGTGGTCGACATGGTCGCTGAGAAAGTGCTCGAGTGCAACCTGCGCAACCAAGGTTGGGTGCTCGACGGGTTCCCACGCACCGTAGACCAGTGCGCTGCGCTGCGCCGCAAGATGATTTCTCCTTCGGTGGTGATCATCCTGGAGTTACCGGAACGAGAGTGCACGAAACGCATCACAGGGAGGCGTTTCGATGGCGTCACGGGCAAAATCTACCATTTGCCCAACATCACCCCAAAAGACTCGTCGGTGCTAGCGCGACTAACGAAGCGAGGCGACGATACGTCCGACAAACTGCCACCGCGGTTCGAAGCGTACCGCACGTATGGTGAGAAAACGAATGCGCTTTTCAGTGGCGTTGCGCATCGGATGGATGCGTTGGCGTCGCCTGCGGAGCTCTTGGAGGAGGTTTTAGTGCTCTTGCATTCCATTCGACCAGGAAGTGGTGGTAACTGCAGCAACAACAGCAGTCTCGCAGATGGTTTCGCTGGATTAACGATCCGAGGCAATCAGCAACAGTCGCTTGGTGCTATGCCACCGCAGGCGATCAAATACCAGCAGCCCAGAATGCAGCACCAGCATATGCCGCAGAAGATCGAAGAAGAAGGAGAGGACACGACGGACGACATGCAAGAGTACAACTACGACTGCGACGACGCGGAACCTGCGCATCCGTATCTGCAAAAGCAACACGTGGAGCAGCACGAGCCTCAGAGCGCAGCCGAACGACAACGCAGCAGCAGCAGCAGCAACCTGAAGAGAGCGCCAGAGAGCTCCTCCGTCTCAGCAGCAGCATCGGCATCAAACAACAACGATGAGCTCCCGTCGTCCTCGGTGCCGATCGCCACTACTGCAGCCACCAATGGTCTCACGCCTTCTCCATCGATGCGCAGCAATATCGCCTCCTCTTCTACTACCACTAGTAGTAATGGCGTGGACATGGCAAAGTTCAAGGACATGCTCCTCGACGGCTTTGAAGTGCTCAAGCACGGTCGTCGAGGGAGTCCTCATGCGCGCTTGATTTTCACGGACATGGAGTTCAAGCGCATCTTTTGGCAAAAGCCCACCAAGGACAACAAAACCAAGAAAGCGAAACTCGACCAGAGCCTCGTGCTCGCCGACGTCGTCCAGGTCGTGCGCGGCATGAAAACCGAAGTGCTCAAGCGCTCGGGGGACGTCTCCAGGTACGAACGCTACTTGTCGCTGGTCGCCGACGACCGCACGCTGGACATGGAGCTGCCGAACGACGCCATGTGCGAGTTCCTCTTGCGGGGCTTCGATGCGCTGCTTCATGGGAGTCGGTAGCGGGATAGAATGGATGCTTCTTTGTACGTGGTATGCTAGCGCAACGGAATGCCATCACACTACTCAAACAAGAAATTGTTTATTCAACATTGAGCAAAGGGGAGGGAGCGGTAAACGTATCCTTTCTTCCTATCCACGACCATGCGCAGCATGACACGGAAACGTAACGAGACGAATAGTAAAAGCGCCCCTTGCAAAAACACGACAGACCTACTTTGCGCAGTAGACGGACTAGTAGCGGTGGCACTCACACTCAGTTCAAGCCGTTGGTGAAGCGCAAGTATTCCTTTCCGGATGGGAGGGGTTTGATGTCGACATCAGGGAACAGCGACGTGGCTTCATCGACAGAGATGTTGGCAGCCACGCACACTGGCTCCCCCTTCTTCCAGTTCGCGGGAGTGGCGACCTTGTGCACCGACGACAACTGCAACGAGTCCAGCACGCGCACGATCTCCACAAAGTTGCGACCCGTGCTGGCAGGGTACGTGATGGTCAAGCGGACCTTCACCTCTGGGTCCAGCACGAACAGCGTGCGCACGGTCAAGGGGAGACCCGCCTTGTCCAAGTCATCTTGGGCGAGCATGCCCAACTCGGCGGCGATCGCGCGCTTTTCATCGGCGATGATCGGGAAGTTCACTTTCTCCTTGGCGAACTCTTCAATGTCGGCGATCCACTTCTTGTGGGACTCGACGTTGTTGCACGACAAGCCCAGGAGCTTCACATTGCGCTCTTTGAACACGCCGGCGTTGTCCAGGCGCGCGACTTCGCCCAGTTCCGTCGTACAGATCGGCGTGAAGTCGTCTGGGTGCGAGAACAAGAGTCCCCACGAACCCTTGAAATACGAGTGGAGCGAGCTCTCCGTGCCGTCGCTGGCGGAGAACGGGAAGTCCGGCAGCTGGTCCAAGAGGGTGATGCCCTTGACGTTGCGGGTTGGGATGGCCATTGCGATGCGGTTGGAGAGAGAGAGAGAGAGCTTGCGGGGTTGCTTGCGCTTTGAGGAATGAGCGCTTTCGTGTTGATACGAGCGAGGGCTTCAACCAGGACGAAGAAGAAGGCGAGTCGAAGCGAGTGGCGGGAACCCGAAATAAGGGAGTTTCGTGTAACCATGTTCTGGCTGCACTTCGCCCACTCAGCTACTCTACAGAGGTAAACAACACATCATTTGCTGATTGTTGGCATTTGGAAGAGAAATATAAATCATAAACACAAAGCAAACGGTATTATGAAATGATGGGGAGCGAGCGTGCGGTGGTTTAGTGGAGAGGAGCGCTTCCGTTTCCAGCTCCTCCCAGTTGGAAACTCGCTGTTGGTAAAATCGCGGACGGTGATTGGAGGGAGAGTTTTGTATTTGCACCAGTTGGAGGTGTGCATGACCCTTCAGAAGCGTGACTTTCGTGCTTTGGATCAACCCATTTGCTTGTTGCTGCGTGTGGTGGTACCGACCGATGCTGCGAGTGGGTTCAACTCTCTCTCAGCTAGTTGCGTGCCGACGTTGCAGCATCTCTCTTGATTGCGCAGTTGTGGAAGGAAAAGCGGAAGAACGAGGCGAAGCATTCGATGAGGTGTGGAGGAGGCTCGTTTGTGTGGAGCGAAAGCTTCATTTCCGCTACCAATGGATTGAAGAGTGGCCTCCTAAAATGAGTAAATTGTGCGATTCGAGCAACTTTCCTCATTCATGCTTAGAATATTGCATTTCCAACTCAATTGACTCGATTTGGAAGAAGCATCATTTTGTGGCACATTGCATAATGCGAATCTTCGAGAATGGAAAAAGATCTTTGCATGCGCTCTGACAACAGTATGAGATTCACTGAGGTTGTCTGTCCAGCGGAACCCTTGACCTACTCGTGAATGCACAAGGATAGGGGTACAATGCAGTCCTTGCTGCCTCTGATTTACCCTTTGCAAACTGCGATTTCGACAGAAAAATGCGCTAGCACACCTGAGTCAACGCCAAGAGAATCACTGACCACACACTCTCTGTGAAGTCAGATAGACATCACAAAAAGATAGCCACGATCGCGATTCTTGCTGTCATAAAGAGAACTCGCTTCAACATCCTGTCCCGAAGTACAGTCGGATCCGTCCCGAAGTCCGCCGAAGCAAGGGACATCCGACCGACTCTCTTCCCTCTCTCTCTCTCTCTATAAATAGTCTGTGAATCAAAACGGACCGCAAAAAAGCAGCGCCCTTTTACTTCTTTCGTATACGATACAACCCGTGTTTATGTCGTCCTTTTTCGTCGTCACGCGCACACTGACGTTTGTTTGCAACGGCAGCAAGCAAGAGCTCATTCCAGAAGCCGAGTCAGAAGACACGACAAAGACAAGAGATAAACATCATGGCGACGACTTCCCCGACAGCAGCAGCCGTGGCGCAGGACAACGTGGACGCAATGCTCGAAGTCGCGATCGCTGCGGCGCGACGTGCTGGCGCGCACATGAAGACCCACGTGAACTCTTCGCGCGTCGAGAAGACCAAGTCGAGCAAGGACGATCTCGTGACCGTCGTGGACAAGCAATGCCAGGACTTGGTGTTCCAAACGATCCAGGAAACGTTCCCGACCCACGAATTCCTTGGCGAAGAGAGCGTGGACGCGGGGAGCGAAGCATCTGCGCAGGCGCTGAAGGAACTCGTGAGCAAAGAGTGGTTGTGGATTGTCGACCCAATCGATGGCACGACCAACTTCGTGCACCACCGTCCAGCGAGCGTGGTCTCGGTCGCCTGCGCACACAAAGGGGACGTGGTTGTCGGTGTGATCTACGATCCATACCGCGACGAGATCTTCACGGCGCAAAAGGGCAAGGGTGCGCAATGCAACGGCCAAGCAGCACATGTGAGCACGGAGGCGACTTTCTCGGAAGCATTGATCGGGTTTGGCATTGGAACGAAAGACGGCGTGCGTCTCCCGATGTTGGACTGCGCGCGCGAGTTCTCCGCGAAGTGCAGAGGACTGCGTTTGCAAGGCGCTTCTGCTTTGGAGTTGGCGTGGACGTCGGTCGGACGCCAAACGGTACGTGTTTCTTTGAGCGCTTTTGACGCTTTATGATCGACAACTCATCACAGCTGTCCTCCTGATCAACCATGTAGGGGTTCTACGAACTGGATTTGAACTCGTGGGATATCGCTGCGGGTTCGCTGCTCGTGAACGAAGCCGGCGGCCGAGTCTCCGACAGCGAAGGCAATCCCTTCTCGCTGAGCACGCGCCATGTCGTGGCGTCAAACGGCGTCGGCGACATCCACAAGACGATGGTCGAGCTGATCGCGGTGGCCGATGCCGCCCAAGTGCGCAAGTAGATCGATAGAAAACTAGAGACAGAGCCAGCGTGTACGTAGCAGCTAAACGCCACCGCCGTACCCTCCAAAACAGCCACTAGCAGTTTCCCGTCGGGAAGGTGCCAATCACTGCGCGCCATGTGGCGAGGATCGCGAGCATGCGCGATCATCTCGGTTGCGATACGCGGCGCTTGTAGCATTGTGCAAACACGTAAGTCATCCCAACGACTGCTAAGTTTCCACCCAAGAACCGCTTTCTCATCAAGTCTCGCTAAATCAACCACACGATCTCATCGTCTCTCGCGAAAAGCATACCCTCTCTAAACGAGTCGGTGGTGCTGGTTCAGTTCTCCGTGGACACTTTATTTAGCGCCACGAAAGGGGGAACAGACATCCCGCCATATCCGATACGACAGCAAGAGAGAGAGAGAGAGAGAGAGATGGCGTCCGTGGAGCCCTCGGCGTCGCCCGATGCCGCCGCGGCGCAGGGAGTGAACACGTGGTTCTTCATGTGCGGTCCGCTCGCTGTCAACGTGTTCATCTTCGGACTCGCGTGGAACCTGCATGTGTTCAAGAAGCACGAGTTTGCGATCGACAAAGTGCTGGACATGCGTCGCGATGAGATCCCGACGGCGAAAGGCGTGGCGCTCTTTGCGTGTCTGCTCACGGGGATCCAGATGACGATCTTTGGCGCTGAAGCCGTGCGACGTGGGGTCACGTTTGGCGTCGACGAAGTGCGCATGGAGCTGCTGCTGCTGCTGTACTGCACGTGTGGAGCCATGTTGATGCTGTGTCCGTTCGACATCATGCACTTGAAATGCCGGTTGTTCGTGCTGCGCAAGATTGGACGCTGTCTGTGGCCATTCCAGTACTTCTCGCTGCAATTGCCCGCACACCCGACGCCGTTCATCGAAGTGTTTCTCGCCGATGGGTTGACGTCGCTGTCCAAGTTCATTCAGGACTCGGCGGTCGCGCTGCTGCTGCTCTCGGTCTCGTTCACGCAGGAAACCGACGACTTGCGCTCGTCGTACATCACGAAGATGAAGCAGTCGCCGCTTCCGTATTTCGCTGCGAGTGCTCCGTACATGTACGTCTTTGAGAACGCTGTTCTCGGCATGCTCGGTTCCCCCAGAGAATGTGCTATTCACTCTTTTCTATTCTGCTGGTATGTATATTCCCAATAGCATCCGCGCCACGCAATGCTTGATCTCGTTCCAGCGCACGTCCAGCGTGAACGACCGCTTCCTGCATTTGCTCAATACGCTCAAGTACTGCTCGAGTTTGCTGGTGATTTTCGTCGGCGCCTACCCTCAAATCATGGGTCGCGCGATGCCAGACAAGAGCAGTTTCTTCCTGCTGTGTGCCGTGTTCAACTCGCTGTATTCGTTCCTGTGGGATGTGATCATGGATTGGGGTCTTGGTCAGCCGAATTTGCCCAAGCGCGTGCGGTACCTGCGCCACCAACTGCTCTACAAGCCGAAGAAGCTTTACTATGTCGTGATTGTTGTGGACTTTGGGCTGCGTATCCTGTGGGTCACGAAATGGTGGGATTGGCAGCACTATGGCGTGGATTTCAAGCTGGTGTCGCAGGTCGCCGAAGTGGTGCGTCGCGTGATTTGGAACAACGTGCGCGTCGAATGGCAGTGCATCAAAAACGAGATCCTCGGCACCAAGAAGCTGTCCGAAGATAGCATGGAGCTCCAGGAAAGCCTCGAGAACACGCCGCTCATGGCTGAAGACAGTAGCGGTGAGGACGACGACAGCGACAGTTCGACGCTGCGCAGCTCACACACCTACAGCAGTAGAGACGATAAGGATAGTGACGCTGGCCAGATCCAGAGTGGCTCAGGAAGCGAGGCGACGTTCTCTGGCAAAGTGCAACTCGCGGCGATCCACGATGCGAGTGCGACGACCCATCAGCGCAAGGGGGCGAGTCCTCACCCGAGCTTTGAAGGAGAAGAAGAAGCGATGGGGTTGCTCCCTAGCGATCAAGTATAATTATGTATACGCACACAGCGCCACCATATCCACATTCGCATACAAAATATATCCACATCCATAGAATAGGTCATTGCTTTCTTCTTTATATCGTTGGGCTTGAAGCAGCGAACATGCAGCACACATCCCCACACAAACTAGTGCACGTCAGCGCTCTCGACCACTTTCTTGAGCGGCGTGAGCGCTGGACGCAGTTCGCTCGCAAGCGCTTGCAGCGCTCCAATATGCGCCGAATTCGACGCGACAAGCGTGATAACAAGCGGCAGATTGTTGATGTGGATGAGAACGACGTTGTCGAAGAACGACGTCACGGTTTGCACGGCACCAAATTTGAGCTTGCCGACCTGGTTTGAGGGTCAACAATCAATCCGGAGCATCGGTGATAGTTCAGCAATAGAGCAGCATGCAAGGAAAGGCAGCAGTGTGTGATCGACGTGCATACCTGCTCGGCAGCACCAGCGAAGACCGTAGGGAGCACTGTCTCGGCATAGTCGTACGCGAGTGTGGTCTTCTCTTCATCAGCCATCACTTTACGAGAGAGAGAGAAAAAAGAGAGAGCAGCACATAGAGGTAGAGACGTCAGTGCCACATGCACGCACACCTCCTCTATCGCAGCTGCTCAGCTACAAACCTTTGAGAAGAGGGACACCTTCAGACGTGCACACGAGAATCGCTTCCAGGGCTTCAAAGCGATCCAACACCGTGTTGAGCTGCTCAACCAGCACTGGACTCTACAAAACAGCATGGAGCACACACACACGCGTGCAAACACCAGCACCGTCAGGAACCCACTGCGCACATCCACATACCAGGCTCTCCAGGAGCTCTCTTTGGTTCGCCACATCACTCTCTCTCACACACACACATACCAATTCCGCTCCCAACATCGCTCTTGAAATCCGCGTTCTTCTTTCTTCTTTCTATTGCAAACAAAATGAGCGAATAGGAGCTGCTATTGCCGCGCATACGGTACTACCATCAAACCTATCATCCGTCATCACAATCGATCGCATTGGACACAGGAAATCGATCAGCAAGACAGGGCAAAAGCGACGAAGCAGCCAAGTCATGCACCGCACGCGCACGAGAAGAGATGATGTGTGCGCTTGAAGAAGCAGATGGCTCTATTCATTGCTGCTATATCTTTTTTCTATTGATTCTTCTTTTTTCTGTGGGTGGGTGTGTGTGTCGGCTGCAATACCCTCCTGATCTGGTGCTACATGTGTCATCATCAGCAAATGGTTACATTTGTCGGAGCGCTTCTTCTTCTTCGTGTTCCAACCGCATGGCTTCCTTCACTGCTCGCGACTCGGCTTCCACCCACTCGGTCTCAATATCGTCGTATTCCTCAGGAGGCGCAAACTCGATGCCACGCATCTTGGCAAACTTGTCCAAGAAACGGTGCGCTTCGACCTTGTCGTATTTCTCCATGAGCATGTTGTACGCGTCTTCTTCCGGGATGCCGTGCTCGATGAGCGTCAGCTGTTCGTCGGCGAATTCGTACGCGGTTTCGCCATCGACGAGCCCCTTGCGCTGTTTCATATATAATTCCGCCAAGCGATCCTGTGGGAATGTGATGATCGGCAACTTGTCGCGGTCTTGGCGAGGGATTGGCGGCGGCGGGAAGCGGTCCACGAGCGACACCCACGAAGGGCAACGCATGCCGCCATTGCGCGACAACCCTTTCACCTGGCGGATGATGTCCACCGACGCTTTCCGTGCACGTCCCATGCTTCACTTGTCTGCCTGTCTGAATTGGTCGAACGTAGGGGACGAATGCAAGAAGCGAGTGGTGTGAGTGGACGCTCTCTTTGTTGCAAAGTTGGCACAAACCGAATGAATTGTCGCCAATTCATTCCGAGGATGAATTGACGTCAATTCATCTGCACATTTAAACATTCCTGAAAGTTGGCATCAGATTAGACAAAGTAGGAATGCATCGCCTCAGTTCTGACTCTGTGCGATCATCAGATCGTCGACTCTCTTGTGTCAAATTGCAGCAGAATGTCTCTTTTTCAACCAATCAGCGCCGCGTATTGTTGACTGGACAGCAGGAGTACAGAAAGTGAGGGGAAAGTGGCGAGGAGCAAAGCGAGCTGCTCACTTCGAAGTTACAACAACAGGAAACAATGGCTGACACGAACATCTACCTCCGCGGCACCCTTGAGGGCCACAACGGCAAGGCCGTGACCGCCATCGCCACCACCCGCGAGAACCCAAACTTGCTCTTGACCGCGTCGCGCGACAAGACCCTCCTTGTGTGGCAATTGACCCACGACGGTGAATCGTACGGATACGCTCGTCGTCGTCTGACCGGTCACTCGCACTTCGTCGAAGACGTTGTGATCTCGTCGGATGGCCAATTCGCGCTCTCCGGTTCGTGGGACGGCACCCTTCGTTTGTGGGACTTGAACACGGGCATCACCACCCGTCGTTTCGTCGGACACACGAAGGATGTGCTCTCGGTTGCGTTCAGCGCCGACAACCGTCAGATCGTGTCTGGTTCGCGTGACAAGACGATCAAGTTGTGGAACACCCTCGGCGAGTGCAAGTACACTATCACCGAAGAGGGCCACACCGAGTGGGTGTCGTGCGTGCGTTTCTCTCCATCGACCGCGAACCCATTGATCGTGTCTGCTGGTTGGGACAAGGTTGTGAAGATCTGGAACTTGGCTAACTGCAAGCTCCGCACGAACCTGTTCGGCCACCAAGGCTACTTGAACACTGTGACGGTGTCCCCAGATGGCTCGATCTGTGCTTCCGGTGGCAAGGACGGTACCGCTAACTTGTGGGACTTGAACGAAGGCAAGCGCCTTTACTCGTTGGTGGCGGGTGACATCATCCACGCGCTCGTGTTCTCTCCAAACCGTTACTGGTTGTGCGCTGCGACTACGTCGGGCATCAAGATCTGGGACTTGGAGTCGAAGATCGTTGTGCACGAGTTGGTGCCAGAAGATGTGGAGATCCCAAAGGGCAAGTACGCTCAGACGGCGTACCCAGTGTCGCTCGCGTGGTCCGCCGATGGCTCGGTGCTCTTCGCTGGTTACACGGACGGTGCCGTCCGTGTCTGGGCTGTGGGTAACTAAGTTGTCGGTCGCGTGTGCAATCCGTCGACTTGAGTGCCTGCGGGTGCTGTTGTTGTAGTAGCTATTTTCTTTCGCTCAGTTGATCGTGTTTCGGTAGGATGTGTTCGCTGAACCTAAAGATGAATATGACCCATGGGAGTATTTCGCTACTGTGAATCACCAGTGTTTCAGTCGTAGTCTCGCTGATGTCTTCGGATTGTACTTTCGGATGGAACTCTCGCTCGCTCTCCTTGTTGCTTGCCAAGTGGGGATGATCGTTGCTAGTATGCAACAAATGGCTCGAGTCGCACGACGTCTCGTTCGCTGTGGCTGCATTGCAGTCGAATCCATCCTCGCACTCGTGATCAGCAACGGTTCACTTCGTACGAACATTGAAAGACCATGAGAAAGACGACTTTCTGGTAGAGACTGGAGAGGGAAAGCAGCGGAAGACAGGAAAGGTTTAGAGAGAGGAATCCTGTTTGCCATTATCATTACTGACTTTGAGTTACAGGGGGCCAATATCAACGATGATCTTTTCCATTGCACAAGTTAACGGTGCTGGCTGCCGCGGACGCGAACGACCTCTCAGATCAACCACCACACAAACACCTTGAACACTGGAAATACCACGCCATCCATTGCACATAGCGAATGTACTCGTCGTTGCTGCAGAGAGCGACCAGAATCTACTTGAGCTTCTTCTTGATGCGAAGTTGTGGCGAGTGGCCGCACTTCTTCTTTCTGCAGTTCGTGGCACGTGGAGGAAGACGCGCGTAGCACACACGGCAAATCTTCTTTTCGATGTTGGTCTTCTTGGCAAGCGCCATCAACGTTGGTTCAATGGCACCACCACGGAGACGAAGCACCAAGTGGAGGGTGGATTCTGCGAGAGCACATCACTGCAAGTTAGACAACGTCGACCATACCCACAGAAAATAAGAGACAGCTGCCATCTCTACATACCCTTCTGGATGTTGTAGTCCGAAAGGGTGCGACCGTCTTCCAATTGCTTGCCAGCGAAGATCAAACGTTGCTGATCTGGAGGGATTCCTTCCTTGTCTTGGATCTTAGTCTTGACATTGTCAATGCTGTCCGATGGCTCGACATCGAGCGTGATGGTCTTGCCGGTAAGAGTCTTCACGAAGATCTGCATCTTTAACCTGTGCACGAGACAACAATACAGAGCGGTGAGTGGTTCGCTCCTTCTTTCTTTCACAAGTGGATCTCCACTGTACACAGCCGACGTGCATCGTTCACGACTCCACTAAACAATCCCCAGCAGCTTCTCGGAAATGATCACTCCACCCCGCCAACCTGGACCTGCGTTCCCTGTAGCTCCTGATATGCTAGAGCTGTGCTGCTGTGCCGCGCACTGAGAAGAAGAGGCGAAGGAGCTATCGACGCGTTGTATTACGGACGCAGCGATAGACGCGATTGGCTGTCTGCACTCCACCGGCAAGAGGCGGCATTGCGCGCATCATCGAGGTCTGGAGGGTGGATTGGGAGGGTGATCACTTCGTCGACGCAATACTGATGGATCGTATGGAGCCATGCACGGACGCACGAGAGCAGAGAGAGGAGCAGGGGACACAATCACCATCGTCATGCGTCCTCCCTGCCGTCCCCGGTTCATTCACGGAAACATCGGTGGGTGTCTACGGTCATACCTTGAGGCACTTTACTCTCTCAAAATGCTTCTCTTTCCCCTTTGGACAGCGGCGGTTTTCACTGGACCAGCACGCCGTTGTTTTCAAGGCGCCACCAACCAATCCCAGCGAGTATACAACAAACCAGTCAATTTGGCCCTCCGATCAATGAACACCGTTTCTACCAGCCAGTCGAGACGAAGCCCTCTCCATCCAATGAACGCTCCTCAAACACATCCAAAACTCGAACAAGAAACAGCACGGTCCCACACATTGCGGTCCACACCAACAATGCGGAACCGGTTCGACGAGCATCACTCCTGCTTTTATTTTGGGGAACGCACAAACTTAGTTTGGGGACCACATCGTCGTGTGGGACACACGAGCAACTTTCTTCGAAACGGCGCATCACACTATGACGACAATCGAGACACATTCACTCACAGCGCATCCCGCAGACTACCCTCGCTTGTCATCCCTGCAGTTCGCCAGTGACGAAGACAGGTGTGAACACTAAGGTGGAGAAAACGCTGGTTCCTCTCTCCGAAATTGCTGCTGCTGCTGCTGCTGCTTGCGGCTCGGGATCCTACTCTTTGCAGCAGTACAGTACAGCACAGTGACTGATACCAAGCCTCCATCTGTCTCGGCAAAGGAAGATGTGGTGGTGGGGATTATTAATGACATCCCCCATGCGCATGATCTTACACACACACAAACAAACACACAGTGCAGTTTCTCATTCCCAGTCTGCCACTCAGATAGCGCACGCACCAGCACGAGCACTCTCTCTGTCTGCTGCCGCTACATCGACAGGGCGAGATAGACACTTCGGCTTTCGCGTCAAACTCGGTAGCGTCATCTCCCTCCCCTTCTCTCGCTCTCTGCCTGCCACAGAGGATCATTTCTATCTGCCACGAGTAAGCCCGAGAAACAAGAAAAGAGAGAAAACGAGATTGCGGGTCCTGCCACTGCTGCTGGTGCGTGTCGTACTGTACTGCAAAGCCTGCTTGGGATCTTTCTGTCGTGGGTGTCATCCTCGCTGGCGTCGTCGTCAGAGGTGTCGTCTAGCGAGTTTGCAAGGCTGAGTCGGCGCGTCGACGTCGCAGTTCAACTCCGATCTTGAATTCAGAACCCCCCGGTGTATCTACTTACGCCTGTCGACATATAGAGCTGCGAGATCTCATCCGATTCAATCACGAGTTCCGTCACTTTTGCAAAAACACAGATAGACGCAAGAGATCGACGATGCTGAATCGGTTGGTGGCCAAGTTCGACCTCCCGTCGTACCTCCCGAAACCCGAAGAGATCCTCGACGGCGTTCAGTGGCTGCGCGAGAATCCGGGTCTGGCGGCAGGCGTCGTGGTCGGACTCACGAGCTACTCGGTCGCGAAGTACTACGAGTTGATTCCCCCCAGCGACACGACCCAAGAAAATGGTGAAGAACAGGAAGAGGCAGTGACGCGAGAGGAAATCGCGCGATCCATTTCCGCGATCCAGTTGGGGTTGTTGAAAGTCGGTCTGCGTGGCGCAGTGTCATCGGATACAGTGGACAGTCTCGATTCATCGACGGGAAGCGCGTATGGACTGCGATCGAGAGCAAGCAGCGTCTTCAAACCCATGGAGGAGGTCCGTGTTTGTGTTTATTGCGTTCTACTTCCCCTTGCTTTCAAATAGCGTGTCTAATATCCACTCTCGCTTCTGTGCCACACCAGGACTCTCACGCGGGAGATCACACAACAGAAACATGCGGGTGTGTGAGAGGAACCCATACCGACGAGAACGGAGAGACGAAGGCTTGCTGCGATCCCGACTGGGGGTGGTTCGTCCCGACATCACCGCGTCGCCAGTGAACTCAGGGGGTCCAGGAGCAACCAGGTCCATCGAAACGTGCGTCTTCCTTCTCTTGACGAAGACGGAACGCTTTGACGCGGTCTCCAAGAGCTCGCTCGTCCGAGTCAGGAAGACGCGAGATGCCATCAACCGCAATTGCATGGCGTGCCGATATTTATGCATTTACAAACAGAATTTTGCTATAGGAACTAATCGAAATGCCTACACTACTGTATATTCCTTCGAGCAGCATGTTGTGGCCACGCGCGTGTGTCATCCAGCGCAGCAAAGCGTGCGTTCCTATCACATTAGCATTCAGATGTGTCTCCAAAGAATCGGCAACGTTTCGGGCGTGAAACAACAGCAAACAATTACAAAAAAGCCACATCTGAGTCTGAGACTTGCTATGCGTTATGTGTTTCTATCATCGGTGACGCGCGTCTATCAGATGCTCGAAGTGGCTGACGTGTGTGTAGCATAAATACGCAGCATGTGGTCAACGAACGTTTGCTTGGCTCAAGAGCTCCGTGTCAACATCGAGATCGAGTCAAGAGGCATCATGGCGTACTACCGCGTGGGGATGCGATTCAAGCTGTCGCGCGCCGCGGCGCGTGCCATGGCGCGCTCGGGCAACAAGCAGAGCAACACCATGACCATCGAGCGCATGATCGAGAACGCGAAGCACAGATTCGGAGGCGCGGTAAGCAAGCGAGACGAGTGGTGGCATCATGTGTGTCCAGAGATTTGATTGCTCGGCATGCGAGTTAATGCCTGCGTGCGCGTATGGTCTGTTTCTGTAGATTGGGCGACCTCTCGGCGCGTCGCTGGCAAGTATGATCGACACGGGCGTGGTGTTCCACACAGCAGAGTACCTCTTCTTCAACGACGGAGAAGACGACGACGGGACGTGAGTGCCGCAAACTGCATCAATGCTCGCTGACTTGCGGCGGCTTGTTTTGTCTTTCTGTATGTGGGAAACTGACGACTGAATAGTTAATATCGCTTGGTCTATTTGATTAGATAACGGCAACCATCGCTGACAAGTGCGCACCGAGCGCGTTCGCGATGGATGGCAACAAACCATAAAGGAGAGAGAGAGATTAGAAAGGAAGGAAACCCGATAGAAACAAGAAGGACAAGCATTGGATTTGGTGTTATCTTCTCTCACTCAATTGCTTTTAAATAGACAGCATTTTATTCGTTCCAATGCTCTCGTCACCACCCCCTTTTATCCATCATCCATTCTGCCGCATGTCTCGTTTATCTTGGGTTTTGTATGTCTCCTTTCCTTTTTCGTGTCAATCTCACTTTTCCAGTGAACACCGCAGACGAAGACGAACTAGAAGAAGAGACGCATCAGCGCCAGCACTGCAGACTCCTCCCTCTTGACCGCCATGTCCGCTGCTACTACCGACGTGCCACAAGTGAGCGAGAACTTCCCGCGCGTGCCCGCAGGGTGTGAGAAAGTCGCCGAGACGTTCTTCGCGTGCTTCTACGCGCAGGGCAAGCAACCGAGCGGCGTGCAGGACGCCGACATCGGCAACAAGGCGCTCGTGAGCTGCAAGACCTCGGCTGAAGCGTACAACGCATGCGTGGACAACGCGATGATGAAGACGCCAAAGAAGCTCTTCCGCGTGCCAGAGGCGTACCGCGTGCGGGACGAATAGAGAGGCGACAGCAACGAGCATTCATTCGAGAAGCAGATGAGTGGCGCCATAGCCATTGCATTCTGGAAACCACCTTGGGATCACATTGAGCAATCGAGCATTGAAACACCACAAAGACAAATAGATAGATCTTGAGAAATGATGACACAGTAATCGATCATGAGGACTTTGGATCGTTCCTGCATGAACAGAATGCAGCATGACCAGTTTGAACAGAAGAAACAAAGGCAGCATTCTCGCGTGCTCCATTTTGCGAGTTGTGTGTGTGTTTGAATAACATGTTTAAGGCATTTTTTTGCGTTTATGCTGTTTGAAAGAGAAAACACGAAGCGAGATCATGGTGCGATGAAGACGACCGGTTCTTTGTTCTCTTTTTAACATCTCTCTGGCACGTGGTTGGATACTTGAATCCTTCAATCATTGAGTTCTCGCCTACCCGCCCATTCTGGTTCAACACTCAAAAGAAAACGACCTCAAGTTTAACCCTGGGTGTCCTTTTCCCAGTCGTAGTTGGCGATTTCGTCATCGATCTCTTCGTGGACTTCTGGGTACATGGCGGCGATTTCATCCACGGTGGTGTCCAATGTGGTGCGGGTCTCTTCCATCAACCCAATCAACTCTTGCAACTCCACAATACGCTTCTTGGAGTCATCGACCTTCTCGTCCAATTGAGCGAACTGCACACATACCAAGACAACAAACAAACAAACATCAGAATGCATAAAGGCATATGTTCGCAGCGAGATATGCAGTACACAAACGACATACCAATTGGTCAACGGTTTCCTTTTCGTTGATCTCCGAAGTGTCCAATTCTTCAGGAGTGATCGTTGGGAACACAATGTTCTTGTAGTTTTCCTACAGGTACACAACAACACATTCGACATCAGTGTTTGCGAGGGGGGGGGGAAACGAGTCGAGTCGAGCCAGAAGATACGAGGCGCTCGCTCTCCGCATCGACCTCTGATAGAGTAATGAGTGCATCTCTATCGGTACCTCCAAGGCGTTGACGAGGTCCTTGTTCTTGATGACGGAACGGTAGTAGTCAAAGTCGATGGCTTCTGGTTCCTTAAGATACTCGCGGGCTTCGGTCTGGATCTCACCGTGGACGTTGCGGAGCGAGTCCAAGGCGGCGCGGGCGCGAGGGTCGGTCAGCTTCTGCGAGATGGCGTCCCATTCAGTGGCGCGTTGGGCGACGACGGCGCGGCGCACGATTTGTTGGCGAAGCTTCAGCATTTTGGCTCGGAAGGAACTTAATGGGGGACGTTGTGTGGGGACCGCGAAAGGAGCTGTTCCTCGCCTTTGGTTTCGGCCAGCTCTCCCCCTCCCTTCAGCCCTTCCCCTCAAAGGCGCACGCCGAACCCGTCACATGCAATGCCACTGTATCAACAGATACAGCGTGCACAGGTTTTCGACTCGCAAACACAAACACCTGTTCCCGAAGCCTGTGGAAATGGATACACACATCTCCTGCAAAAGTCCGCAATTCTTTCCGAGATCTGAATTGGACGGTTTGAATCGAGAGCGATTCATCTCGGAGCGGTGAATTGATGGGTAACGGTAATGCTGCAGACGATCAACGAATCCTGTCAATTGACGCAGAAAAAGACACGCAAAGCAAGAAAGCCCAAACAAGAGAGTGCTGCATTCGTGTCTACGCGCTCCAGCACACCAGCAACGCAAGACACACACACACACACACACACACACACACGCTGAGCGCAGAAATGGACGGAATTCGCCCCATGGAAACCGGTTGGGAAAAGATGAAGCGCCGCATGTCAGAGGAACCGCTGGTGCCGCTCGGCTGTCTGCTCACGGCCGGTGTGCTCGCCGGCGGACTGCGCTCATTCCAGCAAGCCGCGGATGCCAAGACCCAGCAGAAGTTCATGCGTGCGCGCGTGGTCGCACAAGGTGCGACGGTCGTCGCCTTGGCGCTCGGATCCATTTTAACGCTCAAGAAGAAAGATTAGCTGCCAATAAAACCAAAACAGTCCAATGCGACATATATATATGACTCGACTTGTTTTGTTGTTCGCGCATGCAATCGGTCTCGCTGACTGCAAACCACGAAAGAGAGATGCAGCGTATGCACCTGACGGGAGCACTGCACACTCACCGCTCAAATGATGCCACTGAATTGCCGACCACAAGAGAGCGATGCATTTGAAGCGCCGAACTCTTTGCCGAGAACCAGATAGGACGCAAAAAGGCACCAAGCTCACCCCACATCCACGCTTTGGGTCTGCATTGCGCGGCATTCCCTCTATCTTTATTTTGCTTTTATAAGATTCGGTAACCCCAACCGGGCTTTGGTACGAAGCTAAGCTAAAAAGAACATGAAAAAGATCAGAAATACGAATAAAATAGCGGAGACCTTCAATGCCAACATTCTATTGTTTGACAGACTCGAAAAATACTTCAAGAGCTCGTTCTCTCCTGCACTCACGTTCGCGAGCGTGTCGTCCACATTGTCATCGATCCTGTTCAGCAACATGCACAACAGTCAATACCCACGACATCCGACATCCCTGGCAAAAAGAGAAACGTGAGGGGGGGATAGATACCTTCGCACGAGATCTTCCTGTTCGTGGAGAATCGTTGCAAGGCGACCAAACATTTGTCCGATGTCGACGATGTGGCTCTCGATCTGCGACACAGCTTCTGCTCGGGACTCCGTGTAGTTTTGCTGTTCGGCGACAACCTGCTCCTGCGACATCGTCGAGATTAGTGGCGTGAACTCGCTCCCGCCATCGCTGCTCTGGATGCCATCGGGACGCGGTAATGTGCTGGTCAAGTTCACTTCCGACCCGTTGCTGCTGCTGGGATTGCTTGGACGACTTGGCGGGGGTCGGAACGCTAACGGCTTCCCTAACGCACTGGACGCTGTTTTCCCGTATCGCGCACGTCTATTCTGCTGCAGCTTCATATTCTCCTGTCGCACTTCTAGAATGTCCTTAAACCCCTTCGTCGTCACCATCAAGTTGGACTTCATCAACGACACGATCGCATCGGAATGGTTCGCGGCTTGTCTCGAACCATTCGCGGATCGCTTACTATTAATATATTCCTGCAGAGTTCGATGCCGCACACGAGCCATCGTCAATATCTCCCATCTGAGAAAGCGTGTGGGAAAAGCAGCATACCTGCAAGTTGTCTAACTGAGCGTTGATGTCCGTGATGTCTTTCTTCACATGCGCGGCGAGCTCATTGATCGCTTCCGTCGGATCGTTGAACATGTTATTCTGTCGAACCACTGTTTCCAACATCGCACACACGCATTATTCAGTACCCTGGACAACATCCCATACTACCTACACCCACAAGCGTGCTACAGCACATCAGTACGCACACTGTGTTAGTTGCTGCAGACGTTGCGATGCTTGGTACACTTCCTTCGAGATATCCGACGCGGCCGCATTGAACTGCACATTCTCCTGCAGCGGACTATGCACTCCCGGTTTCTGTACAGTCCACACAACAATGCACCGCCACAGTCAGTTCTCTCCATCTGGAAATACACGATCCATCGAGCGACTCGCATTTTCTTCATCCGCTTCAGAGCGCAGGCTGCGCAAAAGGGAGACTGCACAAAGATCGCGACGAATAGCGCCAACACACACACATAGAGCTCACCTGCAGCGCGGTCGGGGACTGCTTCTGCTGCGCGTACTTCTGGCAGAGTTGCCGGAAGTCGGTCGTGCGATTCTCCGCCATTCTCGCTGCAAGTGTTTCGCCAGGTACTCGAGTGCTCCCTTTTGAGTCGGTATTATTGTCCCTCCCTCAAGCAGGTTACTTCTGTCTGTTACTTCATTCTTGCTCCCCCTCCCCATTTAGCCACGCGGCGAGCCGATGGAGAGTTTCCAGAATACTGGACTCGGCTCAGCTCGGCTTGGACTGAAACTGCACTTTTTGTAGGTTGGATCTCAGGTAGGTCTTGATGTCGCACACTGAATTTGTAGGACCGTTTTGCACTCTTGACTGGACAAGATGTAATTGCACACACACGGATTCGTGCTGAAAACCGAGTCAGCGCATATCCAAACCCTTTCGCATCGAGTGCTCGCCGAGAGCAGATCTAATGTTGCGCAGTTTCCCTGCGGCGAATCTCCCGAAACGAGCGAGTCCATTTATCTGCCTGATGCGTCTCATCTCGATAACCTCCGTTTGGCGTTTCTCATCCGCTCAAAAGAGTCTCTCCCGCTCTCTGCCAGGCAAGAGCGATGCTGAAGCGAGGAGCGCCATGGACACACAGGTGTGTCGGACGCGTATGACACGTGCGTGGGACTGGCGCAAAGTGTGCGCTGCGTGTATGTGGACACCCTCCAGAGTCAACTGAGCAACGCTCAACTGCTGCGTCACCATGTGGGTTCGAAGCAGCGAGATGAGTTGGATCCCCTCCGAAAGACGGGATGCAGACTTCTTGCACCGTCGACGCAAAGAAGAGGGCGAGGTGGTTTGATACGCAAAGTGTCGTTCGTTCTATTTCTCTGCAGTGCTGGATGCAGCTGGTGAAATGCTCACTTCAAAACCAGAATGAGATGTTCTCTTCCGAACGACACGTTTCGCTTGGAAGCATGGGTAAGAATGGTTCCCTTGCGCAATTACAATCGCAACCACATTGCACTGGAATGGCGTAGACGGCGGAGGATATCAGCTGATGCGGTCGAGCAAAGTGGCGCTCGACCACTTAGCGGCGTTGAAACGCATCAGTGCTGATATGTCGAGCACCATCTCATTGAGCTCTGACAGCACGCGAGCACCATCATCGTCATCATCAAGACTGGAATTCAAAAGCGTGCAGAAACGACAGTCCATCGAGTTCCCGAGCGAGAAGACCCACTGCGACGTAGGACCAAATCACCATCGCTCGTATTACCCCCGCAGCAAAGAAGCGCTCTTCTTCCGACCATACTGTCACGCGGTCCTATCGCTGTAACCTTCGCAGGCATTCGCATGGCTCTCTTTCTCCTTCCTCTTGTTGCTGTACCTCTTGTCGCTCCACGAGGTCAAGCAAGACTGGCGACGCCTTTCGAGACGTCCAGATCCCTCCGCTTCCGAGATTGCATCTGTTTCCAAGGTGCCTCGCATGGAAAGGCAGCAGGACCACTTTTGGCGCGTCGCCATGTCGTCCAGTTTATTTGGTCGTATCATGCCTTTTTATGGCGATCATTCAGTTGACACGATATGACAGATCTGCTCGGTTATGCACCGCGATCTTTCTCGAAACGTGCTAGGAACATCGACGAAACGCTTCTGGATGGTCAATTCGGAGACGTGGTCTGAAAGGACACTGTCAAATTGCATTCTCGGTTCCCAGCTGGTGAGGCGGAATCGACCTGCACCTCATTTCCTCAACGTGAGACCTCTGCTGCTGCAATGCTCGATGCTCGATGGAAAGCAGGAACCTCGCGCCTGCGCATGCTCTATCGATTCGACATGTTGAGTCTGCAACAATGTGCGCCATCTCCTATCGAGGTGCCGTTGGTGTCGACCGTTGTCGAACAGTTGATGCATCACGCTCCAAGATCGTGGCGGGAGAATGCGGTGTGCAGACTTGAACGCCTCGGTGCGCACACACGCCTATCGATCTCTTGCTGGAGACCGAAGGCTCCGACCAACGAACTGACAGCTAACTGTGTCGTTGTAGACGCTGTTGCGACTATGTGAGCGAATCGCATGCACCTTCATGAGCCACCAAAACAATGCTGCTGCTTCTTCTTTGCAAAGTTGACGCCGATCGCGTGAAAAAAGCTTGAGCTGCCACGTCAATCATGCTTACCATACACCGTTGAGCTTGCTCGCAGCGGTTTCCGTACTTTCCACTGTTGGGTTTTGGTCACCCACATCGTTGGTTTGCAATCTGTCTGGCTTCAAAGGCGCATTGGCTTTCTCCACGTGGTTGTGGAGACAGTGGTCCGTTCACGCGAGCCTATGTACATTTCGGGGTCCACTCTTCTCTCTCTCTCTATGCTCGCAGGAGCTGGACCCTGAGATAGTGCGGATGAGAAACCAAGCGAGCAGCTCCTGCATGCTATTCAAGCGACAATCCTGCAAAATCCACTGCTAGAAAAGGGACCACAGCTGATAGACTATCGGCGATTGGGAAATGCGTGCTGCCAATGCTGCGGTCTCGATGCAACTGACTGTGAAATGGATTGCGGTGAGGGATTACACACACACATCTGTCCGTCCAACCGTACAGACACTAATCGGTCATGGAGCTGGAGACACGTTGAAGGAATGTCCGAGTCGCGTCAAATGGAAGTGTCTGCTTCCAGAAACCTCTGCAGCTCTCTCGCTCGATGGACTTGACCGAGATGCCTTCCTTGGGATCTGGCACTCCGTTTGCATCGGAGACCTCGTTTCGAAACGGCACTGCAATAGCTGCTGCGCCGCCACAATGGCACACTGACCTGTAAAGTGCACTCACCTGACAGGTGTCAACTTGTCAGTGTTTTCCAGCTGGTCCGCTCAACCTGAGCATTGTACAGTGCTGCAATCGCTTGACGACTGCAGAGACGGTGGCAGAGTTCCGACAGACCTTCGCTGTGGTTGTTGCGTCCGTGCACGACGCCAAATCCGCAAATGTGCGCACGTCCTGTCCTTTTGCTTTCAGCAGCAGCAGCTGTTGCCGCCAGCATGCTTTTCAGAACCTTCCCTTCTCGACCTGCTCGTCTCGCTCTTTCCCACGGTGTGGCGACGCGGGTAGGCGATTATGTCCGCTCCAGCCAATGAGGAGCGAGAGATTGCACACTTTCTGCACGAAAAGCGCAGAAGAGACACTCTTTGTCCATCCAGCCATAGAAAAGCCCGACATGGACAAAGACGATCCGGCAAATAACAATCCGCACAACCATCCGTCACGAGTCGCAACACCACAAACAACAACAACAACCAGCAGCAGCGCAAGTCTCCTTATTGCTCATTTCCACTTTTTCCGTCCAGGAAAAAGTATCAAACTCCGTACGTGAGTACTCATTACTTCCAGCCGAAATTCCGTCTGCGGAAACAGCATCCCGACTGTGACGTGCTGAAGCGCAAGTCTGCGGATTATACTGCCCTCCTCATTCCACTCAACGGAACTCGACCAGACAACCACTGGTACATATCCCGCACAGATCTTGTGTGCGTGCTTTTCTCGCTTTCAGCTGACAACGAACGAACCCCCACCGATTCGACACGATGAATGACCACCCGATGATCAGCACCCCGCGCTCGGACCTCCACAGCGACATGGAAGTGGACGAAGTCGGCGCGATTACCCCGTCGACGGTGAACGGCATGATCGCTGCGCCGCAGTGGTCCCAGCTCATGCCCGAGACGTCCGACCTGCAGGAGCGAAAGCGCATCGGCACGACGCCAGTGTCGTCGTCTTCAGCTTCGAGTAGCGACGAGGACGACAACGACGACGAAATCGCGATCCCCTGGCAGTCGATGAACGACCTCCCCGAGCGACGCGTGATGGTGCAGCGCATTATCACGCTCACGGAGAAGAAGCACTCGATTTTGGCGAGCGCGGCGCAGCAGCAGTCGACGGCGACGCTCGCGAAGCGCATCGAGTTGTCGCTGTACTCGCGCGCAAACTCCCTCGACGAGTACCGGAACCTGTCGACGCTTCGCCGTCGCCTGCAGTCGCTGGTCGCACTCAGCTACCACGAAGCTGCCGCCGAGCGATCCCTCCAGCAAGAGCAGCAGCTCAGTCCACAGCGCCGATTTCTGTCCCGCAACCTCGACATGACGACTCCAGAATCCAGCATCAAGCGCAGACGCCTCGTTGGTGCTCTCACGTCGACCCAAGTCAAGTGCGCGGGTCGCATTTTCCAGATGATTGGCGAAGACTGCGTGCGCAACATCTTCTCGTTCTTGGAAGGCAAAGAAGTGATCGCGAACCGCGTCCTCAACCGCTTTGCCGCCGAGTTCCTGCCATCGTGTGTGCTGAGCCTGAAAATCGACGTGCTGCAGCTCAAGAAGTGCCTCGACAACGACCATTTCAGCATGAACAAGTTGACCAACCTGGAACAACTCGTGGTGTTCAAGCAAGCCAGTCCGTGCAGTACAGGTGCCGAAGAGAAGACGCCGCTCCACGCCTGGGGGTGCTCGGAACTGGATGCGACGCAGAGCAACGAGGGCGAACAAGTCGTCCAGCAACTCGCGACCGCTCTGGACACCGGTGCGGGACGTCACCTCAAGCAATTGCAGCTGGTCTCGGTGTTCACGAACACGAGCCAGCGCAATGGCGTGCGAGCCCTCTGCGGCTCCCTTGCGCGCAATTGCTGCCCACAACTGGAAGATCTGCTGCTCGGTGGAAACAGCATCACGGACGCCGGGGTGGTCGACATCGCGCGTCTGCTCAAGTCCAACACACTTCCGGGGTTGACGCGCTTGGATCTGCGCCGCAACTACATTGGCGAAGCTGGTCTGCACCGCATCGTGTCTGCGCTTGCGCTCGGTCTGAACAAGAAGCTCCGTTATTTATGCATGGGCGGCAACATCATCACCGACAACTGCGTGCTTCCCTTGAAGGATTTGCTCTCGGGCTGCGCGTGTCCGCAATTGCGTTTCCTTGGACTCGAGGACAACTTCTTGAGTCCCGAAGGCGTGCAGACGATCATCCAGGCCGCCGTGGTCAGTGGGATGGTGCCCAAGCTGCACCGCGTGTGCTGCGATGACACTTCAGCGCAGCTGTGAAGCGTTTCTTGACGCTTCGCTTGTTTATATGAAGCTGCTGCTGGAGTGGAGTCAATGTTCGTCGTCGTCGTGTGTGTGTGTGTTCAATTCTCCTCTCTTTTTTTAAGTTATCCCAGCACTTTGCCTTTGTAGCAAGTACCAAAACCCTCAAACAAACCCTCAACTACAATTTGGTGTAGTATACAATATATATATAGTTGACAATCGCACAAGAAAGTTCAACCTGCACTTTGTCGCTTCTTCTTTTTTTATTCTTTTTTATGAAAGGGTGCGACCGTTCAAAGTTGAAGTTGAAGCAACAACATTGTTTTCCTCTGTGACGATGGAAAGAGAATGCGAATGTGAAACGGCGGAACGTGAACGAAAGAATCGAAACTGCGTGGCGAAGCGGCGCGGAAAGAAAAGAAAAGAAGGGATGGCGTCTCAGACTTTTGGGCTGTCGTCAAGGTGGCTGCAGATGCCGCGTGAGCGAGTTTTCCTGCCAAACGGAGACTTTCGTACCAAGTGAAAGGATGAGGGCAATTGGAAGGCAATTGTGGTGGTCGAGATCAACAAATACACATATATATATATTAGTACAGTAGGCTGGCAATTGTGAGCGCTCGATGGATGGTCAATAGATAGATAGATAGCTACGCTCGGTCTGCTCTTTTTGCCGCTTGTGTCGAAGGATGGTGATGAAAACCCGAGTCTTCGTCGATTTACTACTAAAAGCCCCGCCGCGGATTGTTGGGGAACACTATGGTGCCGTCGTCTTGTTCCGTGTAGTCGATGTGTCTATACGCTCTACGACTTCTTCTTCTCTTCTTTCTCGGTCAGGCATATATCTATATCTATACATCTATCGCTTAGGCGTAGTACTCATCCGGTGGCGTCGTGGACACATACCATCCCCATTGTGGGGACATCGACGGGTTCTCTTCGTCTTCTTCTTCTATTACGGCATGGTTGCCCGGGAAACCAAACTGAAAGTTGTTTTTGCCAACGGAAGTCGGCGCCTCCAGCATCGTCTCCCCTCGAACAGAAAACTCTGCGTCCAGATCGCCAAACTGTGAAGAACATGTAACAGCGTCAGTAGGTGGTGGATGCACGCTCACAGCAGCAGCAGCAGCAGTCGCGACGACGGCGTCGTTGTCGTCGTCATTGTCGCGAAGACTGCAGCCTTCAAACGCAAACGCAACGTTGCTTACACTGAGACTGCTTGGGTTGGATCGCCGCACGGTCGGGGACGACGTCGACATCTCGCTCTCGGTGGAGCTGTACATGTCGTCGGCCGTGTCCTTTCGGTGCTGTGTGGACGACGACGACGCCATTCGAAAGTCGTCGCTCGACTTGCTCTTCTTCGCGACGTGCTTCAGCGGAGAAGAAGCGGAGGAAGACGACTGCGGCTGCAAGTCGTAATTGTCGCTCCAGGTCGAAAACCTTTCTCGCTGTGGGGGGTGTGGGGTTGCGTCCGCATCTGCATCGCTCGAGTCCTCATGGCTGACGCTCTTGCGCAAATGGTGCTCGTCCTCGGCTCTGGATTTTAAATACGTGATGACACTCACTGCGGTCGCTGCGGCGGCGGCAGCGGTGGCCACGACTGGGTGCTCGCGCATCCATCGGATGCCGCCAGCGATCTCATGCGGCGTCGGGAAGAAAGAAGGCACCACGTCCGACATGATTTGTTTGCTGGTGGTTTGCTGGTGGTTCGCGGTTGTTGAGTCTGATCCGTTCTGTGTGCTTGCTCGTTGGCGAGTACGTGTTTGTTCGGGTTTGCGGATGTGACTGAGGAGGCTCGTAAAGAATCGTTGCTGGCGCTATATTTGGTCCAAGTTGAAATTCGGATGGGCTGGGGGAGCGAAGGAAGAGCGAGTAGGATACTACAGTCGGGATGCTGTCTGAGGAACCGAAAGAAAGGGTATTTTACAGTACAGCAAGGCACCAGCAGAAAACCGATCAAATTTGGTGGGTGGTGGAACACTCTGAGACCGAGTTTCCCTTTCCAAAGCCTTTGTCACATTCGATCCACAGTACTGAAAACACACTGTATCAACCTATCCGCTGGCAAAAGTGATAGTATCAAGCGATCGACAATGAAAGGGTGGTCTGAATGGAAAAGGCGGAGGGGTTTGGGTTGACGCTCGAGCTGCTGACAAAGTGAAACACATGGTAGTCGACATGTGTGAATATTTCAATGGGAGGAGAAGGGCTTGACATTGCCTCGTTCGATTGATGCTGTTGGTTGGTGACTCCACACCAGCTGATCGCTGAACACTCGCGATCGGCGCCGACAGCTGGAAGAAGGCTTGATTGGCTTGATCGTTTGCCCGACGCGCCGTCGAGTTGAGCTCCGCGTCGTCCTTCAGCTTTGTGTCGGCTGTTTTGCAAAGCCGGACAGCTTGGTCTTTCTTGCGAATCTCTGTTTGAGGTGAGAAGCATTCGAGGACCCATATCGAAAGAGTAGCTCTGCTTGGGGAGATGCTGCTCTTGCCGCCGCTTGTGCTGCTGTAGCTAGTATGTGGTTGATTTATTTCTCCACATCGCTGCGTGTATTTCTCAGCCAGCATCACCTCCCCTCTGTTTGCCGTTGCTGCAGGTTTTCGGACTTGATTTGCGGTGCGACATCTGGAGCTCCCAAGAGAAAACACGTCACCAGCGATCGTGATCTTGCTCCTTCAACGGCTTTTTAGCAAGTGACGCTTATGGTGTTCGTGTCTTCCGCTTCAGCGCAGCAGGGAGAGCTACATATTCTAGCTCGCCTTCCAGACTTTCGGCAACCTGAACATTTTGCGGTGAGGAAACCTTCATGTGGTGAACTCGCATGTACGGTACGGTGGTGGATATTTCAGCAATGACTCGCCTCATCCTCATTTCTGGCCACTCCCCATCTTCTTCATGCAAATGAAAGTGCAGAGAGAGAGAGAGTAGGAACACGCACAGAACATGCAATCGGCACACAACGACATGTTGGCGGCACTCGCATGCGTCTCGACGTATGCAAAGTCTTTGCAGAGGGTGGTGCGTCATCCACTAAACTCGCTTTATCGAACAAGAGCACCGGAATAGAGTGCAGCAGTACTCCGATTGTTCCAGCATCCCATGCGACGCGCAGCTCTTCTCTTCCGAGAACACCTTTGAGAAATATTTTGAGGTGCAACATGTCGCTGTGGTGATAGTGGACGCCGAGTTGTGGATATGGCGAATTTAACCGCGTCAACATTTGTTTCCATGAAACGAACTGACAGCAGACATTCCGTTAACGTAGAGAACTCGGATTCATCTTGCAGTCAAGCAACATCACACTGCATGGCAACATACACATGCAGCAGCACTTCAAGATCGAACGCGGATCAAACCACCGAGTGTGTCCATTGAAGCTGCAGCACGCCACGTCTGTCGGCCATCACTTCACAACGAGCGATACAGCACCTCCGATCAGACAGCAGAACGAACGCGCTCGACGCTACTGGACTGGAATCCGTTGATACGTGCGACTTCCATTCTTTTCTTATGCAAGCTACCGGGAAAGTGTAGTAACAAAAGTTGTCCATCGAGCGCGTCGACTGCCTTAAGAAACTGCATCGCTGACAGTGAACGTCGAACGACTGCAGATTGTAGACGATGCAGCGGTTCCATTTTCTATTGTGGGCTGAAGTCCGGTCGATGCACACATGCACATGCAGAAACGAGGAGAACGCGATGCAGCTCTACAGTACCGACACGAGCGAAACAGTGGCTGCCACAGCGCATTCCCACGTCGCTGTTCTTCAATGTATTTGGAATGGGAGCTGCTGGCCACCATTGTCGCCTTCCGTTGTCTCCTACCAAGCAGCATTCGAAAATCAAATCTTGCAGTGGGAGGAATCAGATCCCCACTTTCTCACACACTAATTGTGCCTCCTGGAGTGCAATACTGCATCTGAGTTTGCTGTTTTGGGTGCATCTGCTTCGCGTGTTTTGGGAGCAAAATGGGTTTCTTTCATTTTTTGCTCAATAGTGGAATCCATTTGAAGTGCAATCATTCCTGGAATGGGGGAGTCACATTTGTGCAGTGGGTGTTTCTTTTTCCTCCGCATCTGTGTTCTCTGCGTGTTTGCGCGATGGATTGCTTTCCCATGTACGTAGGCGCAGCAGCGTTGAGTGTCCATGGTGAAATGGCTACGATCGACTCTTTGTCGACGAAAACATTCCCTTCGCCGCGACTCCAAAAGCGCAGCAAGAACGAGCGCAACAAAGAGGAGCCATGTGTTCTTCAAGCATGCATTCACTTATTCTCTTTCCGCATGCAGTCGATCCAGGCATGTACTGCACACTGGGAGCATGTAGCATGCAGTTGTGTGCGCTTTTTTTCTTCTTCTCTTCTTCTTCCTCCTCGCTGCTGTTGCATGCACTCAACATTTTGAACCTCCATATCTCGCGTGAAAAAAGAATTGTCGAAAAAGTCGGAGCGTGTCTCAGTGGGTAAATGTGAAACCGCAGAAATAGGGGGAGTTTGCAGAGTGCATGCGGATCGTGGAAGAATAAACAGAGCAAAGCGTTTGGTGGGAGGAGGGTAGAGAGCATTGAACTAACGCACGCATGTCGGAAAGCCTGACATGATTTGGAAAGAAAACAGCAACAAGGGGGCGATTGGATCGTGCACAATGCATTGGCGACTGTATGTCTCTCGCTGCTCAAACCTAGTCTTCAATACCGACACGAGTTTGCCATGAAGGGTCGCGAAAGATCGCTGGATATATATATATACGCACATCCAGCGAAAATAGGTACGCGCTGTGACGGGAAAAGTCCAGTCAATGCGTCTCGCTAATGTTCCATGGATGATGACATCGTCGACGCCAGAGATGAGGTGCCGACGCCCGTCTTCCCAAGCATCCACCACTCGCTCAGCTGCCTTCGTCATCGAGAACCAAAGATCGCTCGCTTTTGTTGTGCTTTTGTTGATTCTTCGACATCTCTGCCATGTGAAACAGACGCGTGGGACTTTTGAGGCAAGACCGAACGAAAGCGAAAAAGATATCGGATGTGGTCCATTCTGGGTTGTGCCAACTGTTTTGGCGACTACTGTGCGCGTTCGATATTGTCGAGAGGAAAGTTTCTGGAAGCAGTGCAAAGGGAGGGATGTCAACCTGCTTGCAATTTTCTGGCGCTGTTGGCCAACTCTCCTATTTCTATGTGAGGATGCAGGAAAGGAAAAGGAAGGGGTGTGGCGGCGGAGAGCCACGTAGGACTGTTGTTGATGCAGGGAGGTGCGACCAGAGCACCAAAAGGGAAAGGTATAGATTCTGCGAGGTTCCTCGAGACTTTTTTTCTCAAAAAATCGAAAAGTAACGGCAGGTGTGCATGCGTGTGGTCAGGTGTGATCGCCAAGTTTGCTTGTCTGTCGAAGTGGAAGGAGGGGGATGGAGGTCGAAAAGAAGAGGAGTGGGTAAGGAGGGACCTCTGCTCCCTTCTCTGGCGGCGCTTGTTTCCACCCCTGTGTGCCCCTCGGATCGCACGTCCCTCAAGTCACCGCTCACTTCTCTACAGGCGCCGTCGCACCAGCCACGAACACAACGCAACACAGAACCCAAATCAAGCCATCCGTTCGTCCGCACCCGTCCAAGCAAGCAGCCATGGTCCTTCAACAACAACACCTGTCCGCACTCAGCACCGACGACGTGCTCATGGGCGAGATCCTCATCTCCCTCAAGCGCAACGCGGTCGTCCAAAGAGAGGTCCTCGCGACTTCGCACACCACGTCCCCTCGTGACCACTTGCCTCTCGCAGAGTACCGGTCGAAAGTGGATCTGACGGTGCAGATGCCGCCTTCGCGCGAGGACGCGTCCTTTGAGTCGTTCTCCACGGTCAGTCCCGTGGCGTCCAGCGTGTATGCGCCGTCGCACTCGCCGTCGGAGCGCACGAAGCGCTACGGTCCCGTCGTGCAGCTCGAAGATCTCCGCAAGTGCTTCAACATGCCAATCGCTGCGGTCGCACGCAAGTTCGGCATCTGCGCCACACTGCTCAAGAAGATCTGTCGTCGCCATGGCATCCAACGCTGGCCCCACCGCCAGATCCGGAGTCTCCAGAAGAGCATCGATATGTTGCGGGAATCCCTTTCGGTCGCGAAGGGGTCCAACAAGGAGTACATCGCCAAGAAGATCGCGGCTTTTGAGTACACACTGGAGTGCATCATGCAAGACCCCAACACTGCCGCAAAGGGCATTTCCGCTGGTCGTCTGGCGTCTCCAGCGACGGAGGAGCTCGTGAAGCGCAGCAACCGCGCCAAGAGCAGAAAGAAGCTCATGTCTTCGTCGGCGCTCGCTGCAGCCCTGTCTGAGGACGATGAGGATATGGACGACCAAGGAAGAGGTTCCCCTTCGGGGTGGTCCGTGTCGTCGCCGCAGTACGCGGAAGAACGCAACGTCAGTATGTCGCTCAAGTCCATTCTGTGTTGAGTAGGTTGTTTTATCTCGATGTTAGTAAGTAGCCCAAGTAAGTAGTAACTAAGTAAGGAGGAGTAAATAGTGTAGTAGTAATTTTATATATATAAATGAGTGGGTCGTGCATATGCGTGTTCAACAGAGCGGTGCTGTTTGGTTTCCCAGTGTGGTGGTCAATGCTGCATATCCAACCGTATCCCTGAAGATTTGATTTACAGTTAGAATTGCGTGATAGATTTGTCTTATTCTCAATGACGCGCATGTGTATATATTTATGGAAGGGGGAGAAAATGAAAAAGAGAGAAGAAACGAGTGGCTCTGAAGGGTCGCGTCTGGGAAGCGGCGAGCATACAAACTGTAGCTATGCTGGATAAGATTCCGAAATTGACGGTGTGGTGTCACCCACACGCACCCTGCTGCCTAATTTCGGAAAACCCCAGTTTGAAGGCGACCCTTCAAGCTCCACTGAGACTCTCCCGCTCTCCCAATGCTTCGAAGAAACACCCACCAGCAGCGAGCGTATCTTAGAAGAACTGACTAACATGGGACTCTTCAGCAAGTGCTGAACGGCAAACCCGCATTGCGACGCTTGCGCGGCGCGAAGATCCGTTGATCTGCAAGCATGCATCTGTGAAGAACGAATCGACACGCGCTCCATACCCTCTCATGCGCTCTCGCTCTTTCGCTGCGTCTCTATTCGCGGGTGTGCGTTTCCACATGTCCGGCTGTCTGTCGGTCATTCCCGCAACGCCAACCCTCGTCGTCCCTCGTCGCCCGTCCCTCGTCGCGTGGATCTGCTGGAGTTGTCATGCCTGTTCGCTCTCGGTTCTGGTTTTTGACGCACCCATCCCCCTTTTTCTCCTTCCTTCTATCCTCGTGGAACTTTATAGGAGATCCCACGATCAGCTGTCGACGGATACAGAGTTTCACAGGAAATCGTTTTTACCCTCCCCCTTTTTTACGGATACACTAAACCATTTGATGGGTAAATCCGGATGGTATCCGGAGTCACCACGTACCGGTTTTTGAAGTCATGAAAAGAACGGACTGTACCGCATCCACCCTTCAACCGCAACTTCGACAACGCCTGACCACGAACTCCGCGCGAGTCCACACAAAGCTCAGCAAGCGACAAACAAACGCACCTTCACAGCAACAGTAGCAGCAATGAGCGCCATCGTGACCGAAGCGGAGACCCGCACGCAAGGGTATGTGTCCCGCATCGACCCGACCGACTGCATCACGGCGACGTCACTCGACTCGATCGCGGCGCACATCCCGCCGTTCAAGCAGATCGTGGGCAAAGTGCGCGACATCTACGTGTTCGACGACCAAGTGCTGCTCATCTCGACGGACCGCCAGTCTGCATTCGACCGCGCACTGGCGTCCATCCCGTACAAGGGCCGCGTGCTGACCATGACGAGCGCGTGGTGGTTCAATGCGACCCGCCACATCGTGCCCAACCACGTGCTCGCGTCTCCGCACCCGTCAGCGATGCTCTGTAAGAAATGCACGGTGTTCTCGGTCGAGTTCGTCGTGCGCGGGTACATCACGGGCTCCACGAGCACGTCCATGTGGACGAACTACAAGAACGGCAGTCGCGACTTTTGCGGCCACAAGTTGTCCGATGGGTACGTGCAGCACCAGAAACTCCCCGAGAACCTCGTGACCCCGACCACGAAGGACGACGTCCACGACGAGCTCATCTCGGGCGAAGAGGTCGTGAAGTCTGGCCGCATGACCCAGCAGCAATGGGACTACTGCTCCCAGAAAGCTCTGGAGCTGTTTGCGTTCGGACAGGAGCAGGCGGCAGCTCGGGGTCTCATTCTGGTGGACACCAAGTACGAGTTTGGTGTCGATGCCCATGGCGAGATCCTGCTCATTGACGAGATCCACACGCCGGACTCGAGCCGCTACTGGCTCGCGCACTCGTACGAGGAGCGCATGGCGCAGGGACTGTCCCCGGAGAACATCGACAAGGAGTTTTTGCGTCTGTGGTTCAAGGACCACTGCGACCCGTACAACGACCAAGTGCTCCCCGACGCGCCGAAGGAGCTCGTGCTCGAGCTCTCGCGTCGCTACATCTTGCTCTACGAACTGATCACGGGCCACACGTTTGAATTCCCGGCGGCTGCGGACACGAGCAGCAATGCGCAGCAGCAATTGCTTGATGCCTTGCGGGACGCATTGAGCACCAAACAATAGACGAGAAAAAGGATCAGGTTCCTTCAATGGACAAATGAAGAAAACGAAACATCCAAATGAAAGAGTGCGTGTGTGTGTTTTTGATATATAGTACAGTGTGGGCGGTCTCTTTCCAATCGTTGACCTGTCCACGTGGCTGATAAAATACCTGCACAACAAAACTGTTGTCGACTCGCTTGGAGCTTCAAACTGAAGCTACTTGTCGAATCTCTTTTGCGTCAACTTGATTTGCGCACCGGACGCGTCGAGAAACGTGTCGGCGTTGATTTCATTGTCGTTCGCGTCGTCGCCATTGATTCCTTCGCGCGCGGAACACTGCAGTTCAATTGCTCCGCAGTCGGACAACTTTGGGTACCTGCTATCGACGGGCATGACCGACGCCTTGGAGACCTTAAACGACGTGGACTTTGGCAACGATGGTCCTGGCGCTGTCGCTGCCTTGATCGCCTTCGCTGTTGGAGAGGGTTCGTCAAGGGGTCCTTTGCCTTGCACCCATCGGTGCTCGATGTTCTTGGCCTTCTGTGCGCGCTTGATGAAGATGATCATCTTCACGACCGCGCGGAACTTACCCGACGGACGCAATGTATTCATCTCCCGCTTCGACAGCAAATACACGCCGCTGAGCGTCACGGACGCCCCAAAGAAGAACATCCCGAGCTGCAAGTGAGAGAGAGATGAGGGTCGTGTAAGTCTGACTTGTCGTCGCGTGCAGTCTTGCAACGCCACAAAACTTACTGCGAGGACTGGCATTTTGGCAAACTCCTTGAAGTACACCCCACCGCCAAAGATCGACACGGAGATGAAAAAGCACTGGAACACAGGCACGATGAACACCGCATCGAACGACTGCAGACCATGCGCCAGCCAGTGGATCTGCAAACACACAAAGGGACACGAGTATCAGAAGAAGCTCCTCGTATGCGGAGCGAGTGTGTCTCGTAGACACGCACCTGCAGGAAAATGCACGAAAACATGGACAACGAGATCGCGTAGGTGCCGAATTTCGCAAACTGGTTGGTGCCTTCGGCCGTGGTTTTCACCAACTCCGCGACGGACTTCGCAAAGAGAATCGATTGCGCGCCAAAGACTCCCGAGAGTGCGGGGTAACACAACGGATGCAGCTACCGGTGCATTCGCATACCACCACACCGCAAGGATGCCGACAAGAGCCAATGTTGCAGGTGGTGTTAGTTTAAAAAGACTAAACGTCCAGCGAGATAAACGCGTGAGGCTACGTACGCGAGCAAACCGCTTGTACTTCGGTGACGATGTGCCGTGGTCCCGCATCAGTTGCTCCATTTTCTTGGCGAGCAAGTAGAGACCAATGCAGGACACGCCCATCAGGACGCTGTACATCACGAACAGCGGCTCCTGGTACAAACTCACGAGCTGGTCGATCGTGTAGCACCCGCTTTCTTTCTCGGCAAACGCTGCGACGATGCAAATGCCGATCAGGACGAGCGCGGTGCCCATGGCATCCTGTGCATCGTTCAAAGTGAGTGGATCAACACAGCAGCGCTGTGGGGGAGTCCCAGACAGTTCCCCGCACGGAAGCAAAGACCACAGACAGCGTGCGTACCGTGCGACTGAATTTTTCTTTCAGGAAGAGCGACGCAAACACGACGTTGGCCACCATTGTCGAGCCGCCGACAGGTGTGGCGAGCGATTGCGGCAGAAATCCGAGCGCCACGAAATCGAGTCCACTGCCGGCAACAACCAGCATGAGACCTAGCGGAGCAGCAAAAACAGGTTTTACACCGCAGCGACCTCAGTTACAAACAACTCCCGACTGCTGTGCTTGCATCGCTTGTCTCCAACTCAGAGAAAGTAAAAGAGAGCGAAATGTACCAATAACCCAGAGGGGCTGTCGGAAATACCCTCGCTTCATGCTCAACGAGCGCTTGGCTTCGCTCATGAACGAGTACTTCTGCATGTTGACGCCCATGTTGGTCATGATCGAGCCCACGACGCTCAGGATCACGCCAACATACCAAAGCGACGACGTCGAGCTCTTATCGTCCTCATGACTGTCGCATCCCATCGCTTCTCCTGCTCTCTCCCTTGAGTGCTCTCTCCTTCGTCTTCCACGCTGCACCGATCGTAAACAATCCCCTTCGGCGCTGTTGATGCGCTTCGATGCAAAGGATGAAGCACAAGTCGTTTAACTCGAATCGCGGCGTCGGCGCTTTCAGGATTAATATGCGTCGATAGGGTCAGATGGAGATATCTATATTTGGAGGTGATCGATTGCCCTCTTCCAGTGGAGATGACCATCAAGATCGCCCCGCTTTAAAAGATCGGAGATGTCCCTCACACACGCAGGATCAGCTGAACCAGAACACGAATGGAACAGGTTTTGACGACGCTATTTTTGGCGTCAGAGAGTGTATGTGCACCCGAGTCACAAAACACCACCGCTGCTCTCCCAGATATGCATTTCTCCAGTGAAATCCGTTGAGGAAGCAGTCTGTAGATCCCACGTGGCACCACGCCGCTCTCTGCGTCGTCATCCTGGTGAGCAATGTGCAGATGCTGCTTCGCATCGACGACGCATCAAGCAAAACAAGTCAAGAAACAGTCTCTAAATCAACACAAACCACAATCCGCTAAATCATCGAAACTGTTTATTTTAAACCACATGACAGATGTTGCTGTTGTTGTACAAAAAATGTGAGTGTGCCCTTTTTCTGGATCGAGTAGGACGTCACACTCTCGTGGAAGTAGGTACGCGAAATCAGACTCAGATGCCTTTTCTGGGTTTCGCACACAGACTCAGGTGTGCAACGACTCAGACGCAGAACCAAAGAAACAACGAAGAAGACGAAGGAAGCTTTGTGGAAGGTCTGCGCAACTTTCCTATGCATGGCAGGGAGTGGACGGTCGCTGCTGTCATGCTGACCAGAATAGCGTTTCGCGAGAGGGCGGGTGTCTGCACTTAATGCGACGCGTGTTGTTGTCTGCGTGTCAATCCATGCATCGCATTTCAGCAGCGGACTTGCAAGCGCAGCGCTTCTTCGTGGATTCTCCGTGTGCGATACTGGCTGTATCCACTCGCTGTGACTGGATGGGTTTTCGCATCGTTCGCGTCTGACTCGTTCATTGATGCATCTGCGTTTTGACACTTGCTGGCTCAATGAAGAAGACTCGACGCTTTCTCGCCACTCGAAATTTGGGGACCGCGCAATCATTCACGCGTTCTCAGCGGTGCAGTGGGAGGGGAGGCGTAGTGCCGGGCCAACGGGGAGAGAACCAGTCACGTTGAGCTGTGAGTTCCACCCATTTCGATGCGACCGAGGAAAAACAGACCCGCGAAAGCAAGTGCGCACGCGATCTATTGAAATGATTGGCGTGTGCCGTGCTGTCGCCAATACCGTGCAACTGCACTACGGCGTGCTGGGGTGTAAAGAAAGCGTCCAGTAGCTGCGTCTTCTGACGATGCATCCAGTATGCGCCAGGAATGGAATCAAGAAACACGCGCCGACATGTTTAGTTGTTGTTTATATAATGTTATAGTAGCACGGTTGGATAAAATATTCTCAAAAAAATAACTACAGATAATAGATAGCTAGCTCGTGTGCGATCACGTCCCTCCATCGTCATCAAATGAACGCGCTGGCTTCAGCATTACCGCCGCTCATCTGCCGCGACTTCGACGGCGCGATCAAGGGAATGGATCTTCACAGCCACATCGCGCTCGTGTGCCGCTTGATGGAACGCGCCGATGATGGCAAAGTAGCTCAGCTGTTTTCTCTTTCTTGGACGCTGGCTCCGCTCCGAGTTTTTCCGCAAGTGCTTCTCAAGCTCAAACTTGATGCGGTTGCTCACCGCTAGAAGCGCGCCTCTTGCTTTCGGTGCTGGGTTCACTTTGCCTTGACGTTCAGGCACTGGCTCGCACTCATCAACTCCCGGGAAGTCAAATCTCGCCCGCTTCGCCGAGCTGCGACCGTGGACTGGAGAGGCGGCAGGTGTTGGAGGCGTGAAGCTGTCAAAGTCGTGACCCAGCGACACTTGGAGAGCAGTGAGCGCAGCAGCGAGGTTCGCGCTCTCATTACTCGCTGGCACGGAGGTGGCATCTGCCAACGCTTGGCTTGGATCTGGCTTCGACACCATTGTGTCCACGACGCTTGTCGACGAGGTCGTCGTCGTCGTCGTCGCCGTTGAGCTTGCGCATCCGAAAATGCGTCGACTGCCGCTCGCGCTCGACGTGCGGCTCTTTCGCTTCTTGAAGTGCTGATTCATCGACATCTTGGAGGGAGTGTGTATTTGTGCTTCAAGTAATCAATCAACCCACGCTCAAGCAAAGCGAGGGGGAGACAAGCGAATGCAATAAAAAGTGTGTGTGGGGGGGATGGCAACGTAAACACCAAGATGTGGATGTCGTGCGTCCAGTTGGATGTATGTATATTTCACACTTTCTCTCTTTTCTGAGATCGATCCTTCTTTGTCTTCAGCGTGTCTTTCCGCACCGCCCTTTCGATTCTTTTTTTGTTTTGTCTTTTCTGAAAGCCACTTGCGCAGGACGTGGCAAAAACAACAATGACGCTTCTCTTAGATGGATCGATAGGGAGAGAGAGAGAGAGAGAGAAGAAAAAAGGAAGCCGGAAAACGCGAAAAACCCAGCGTCCCGAACGCAGCGGAGAACGAGGGACCGCGTCGATTCTCTGCCACTTCCACCACGCGAGTCCCAGATTCCAGTCAGTCTCGATATGCTGCACTCTCGTGATTGGCGCAAAAGTGAGTGGAAACGAAGGAAGGTTACGAAGAACTCCCTGTTAAAAATGGAAGAACGCTCACGCGCACTCCATTCCGTGACCGGTCTCTTGTGGTGACCGAACTGATTGGCAGCGAGAAATGCTTTCGAAGAGCATGCTCGAGTCTTTGCGGTTAGTCGTTTGTCGTTTGTATGTGGCGACTGTTGCATGCTGGGGATCGCAGTAGCCATCGTTCAACTTTTTTTCCGTTTTCTTTCGCAACTGGCTGTAATACTTGCTGTCGCGTCTGTGTGATGGTGTTGATGATGAGACGGTCACTTCACGATGGTCTTTTCGGTTATTTTGGCACACTCAGTTGGTGGATATCACTTTTGCAGAATCCTTCTGATTTGGTACTTTCGACACTTTAGTAGCAACCTCGCTGCTACTTTCCTTTTTGATGCAGAGTTAAGTTGCAGCAGCAGCTCCTCCCCATTTTGGAGACTAAACGCTGAAACGCAACTCCCTGCCAAAAGGAATAACCTTGCATTTCAGGTGTTGCGCCTTCAGGGGGTTTGAAGTTTTGCAGTCACGTAAACGTGCGATCCAACACCACATTCGAACGTGCAACACACACACCGCCCTCAAAGCTGAAGCTGCCACCGACCCCACAAGCAAACCAACCCAGCAACGAACCTACGCAAACGATGTCGACCAAGGAAGCCAAGACGCAAGGTGAGGAAGGATAGAGGCGAATGGGACAGCGAGTGCGCTCTCTCTCTCTCTGTATCATGAAATCCTCATTGCTCTTTTTCTTTTCTTGCGTCTCACAGCTACTTCGGGACTTGTCTCGTTCATCACCGGTGGATTCGGAGGTACGAGCTGCGCATTTATTGGGAGGGATGGTCTTCTCCTGCTCGTGCGATATACCGCAATGGACGCAGATAGATGACGGATCTGTGTTTCATCTATGCGTTTGGCATACATGGTTGATTGTTAGGTGTGTGCCTTGTGGCCGTCGGTCACCCAATGGACTTGATCAAGGTCAACATCCAGACCATGGAAAAGCCGAAGCCTGGTCAGCCTCCAATGTACACTGGTGCGATCGATTGCGCCAAAAAGATTGTCGCGAAGGATGGGGTACGTTGCTGTAGTTGTTTTGCATGCATCATCACACGTGTTTCGCGGATATTTGGGTGGTGCAACTGACTGTGGACTCGCAACATTTTGTTTGGTTCGGTGGTGTAGTTTTCTGGACTTTACCGTGGTATGTCGGCTCCTCTCGTCGGCGTTACCCCAATTTTCGCTGTCTGCTTCTGGGGTAACGACATGGGCAAGCTGATCGCTGTACGTTCCTCTGCTTCGGGTACTCCATGTGGTTTCTCGCACTCATCCTTTCTCCTCTGCTTGTTTCAATATGTAGCGCAAGGCGGCGGGTACTCCTGACACCCAACCTCTGTCCATGGCTCAGCTCATGTTTGCCGGCGGTTTCTCGGCTATCCCAGCTACTGTACGTGGGCTGTCTCCGCGGCAAACCGTGGTTTAGCACGTCACGTGAAGTATGGACTGCTTTTTGTTGACGTGTGCGTGTATCGTGTCGCTTCTCGTTGACAGGTTGTGATGGCTCCAGGTGAGCGTATCAAGTGCTTGCTTCAGATCCAAGCGCAAGCTATTGCTCGCGGCGAGCCAAAGCTCTACGATGGCATGGTCGACTGCGCCAAGAAGCTCTACAAGACCGGCGGTGTGTCAAGCATCTTCCGTGGTTGGGAAGCTACTCTTCTCCGTGATGTCCCAGGGTGAGTCAGTCATGCACAAACAAAGCGCGTATGCCCAGGCTGCTGCTGTGTTGACCAGTTGCTGATTTGGTGTGTGTGTTTTTGATCCGATCAGCTCGGTCGGCTACTTTGGCGGTTTCGAAGCCATTAAGCGTGGTCTGACTCCAGAAGGCAAGGAAGCGTCTGCGTTCCGCGTGTTCGTCGCCGGTGGTTTCGCTGGTATTATCAATTGGACCATTGCCATCCCTGCTGATGTGCTCAAGTCTCGCATCCAAACTGCTCCAGAAGGCACGTACCGCGGTATCGCGCACTGCTACCAAGTGCTCATGAAGGAAGAAGGTGCCGGTGCGCTCTTCAAGGGTATGGGACCAGCTCTTGCTCGTGCGTTCCCAGCGAATGCTGCCTGTTTCCTTGGTGTGGAGTTCTCGAAGAAGTTCCTCGCGTCGTTTGGTCTCTATTAGAAACATGTTAATAGACAGCACCTTTGTATTCGAACTCTTTCCACCCTGTTTTAGTGCTATTGCAGGATAGAAGAAGAAAAGAGACAAACCAAGCAAAACTCTCCTGTTTTTCTCCGCTCTAGCTACCTGAGCGATATCATATTCTACGCGGTCGACGATTCTTTACAAGCTCTTTCGAGAAAATGCGTCATTAACCTCTGCGCGCGGCTCGTCCGTTCCCCGATACAATGTGTTGCTATATAGTTCCACCAGCTCGCTGCAAAACAAACAGCACCAAAGGGAAAGCAGGTTTCATTTCGGTTGTCAGCGCTCGTGTGATGATGGATACTGTCGCAATGATTCGGCGCACCTGATGCGTTTCAGCTCTTTCTTAGCGTCTTCGATAGCCACCTCCTGTTCTTCCAGCGACGTGTCGGTGCCTGGCAACGCGCGCAGCAGCTCGAGCGCTTCGGTGTATTTCTGCTTCACTGCCACAGCCTGACGATGCGAACAGCAAAGCGTGGTCGTTCGTATCACACGCTGTGTCCACAATGCTTACTGAACCGATATGAACGAATAGCAACGTACCGATGACGAGATATCTCCTATGCGTGTGGTTTCCTGGTGGGATCCTGCTGACTGGATGTCCTTCAGCACGTCGATAAGGTTCGGCAGCACATCAAACGTCTACACGAATGCAAGCAACCGTGAGTCAGAAGCAAAAGAAGAGCGCACCACTCGTTCGACACTATCAGGAGGTATAGGTGGTTCAGAGAGAGGAGGGGGAGGCTCTACGAAGAGCAGCTGCTACGAGCGAGGCTACAGCGAGACGTACTTCGTGCAGTTTGGCTTTGGAGATAGGTCCGAAGTCGCTCATGAAGAGCAATTCCTCGCTCTCCGCTTCTTCCTTCTTCACCTTCGTGGCGCTCATTTCGGACAAAAGTGAGTGGAGCTTTTTTGTGGGAAAAAGAGCGCAATGTATGCTATTCGACAGTTTTGGTCATTTCGATTCGCACTTAGTCAGATCATCCTGTTCGATAGGTTCGCTGTTGCTTTGAAGGAACACTTTCTGCAAGAAAAGAGCAGCGAAACGACAGAAAGGGAAAGAACAGAAACAGATATCGAATGATGGGACAAAAGATGCATGGATCTTTGGATGTATTCATGTCCGAAAGTCGTGCATTAGTGCTTGCGGACACTAACTTACTTCTTGGCTGGCTTGGCGGCGGCGGCCTTTGGCTTCTCTTCCGCGACGGCGGCAACAGCCTTCTGAGCCTTGCGGTCACGAGCGTTCTTCGCCTTCTCCTTGCGAGCTTCCGACTGTTCCTTAAGGGTCTTCTCACGGGTACGTTCAGCCTTCATCTTGTGGATCGTTTCCATCAACACACGCTTGTTCTTGAACTGGTTACCCTTCGAGCGCATGTACAACTCGTGGTAAATGTGCTTGTCGATCTTCTTCGCCTCACGGTACTTGCGCAGGAGACGACGGAGCACACGCATACGACGCATCCAGATCACCTTGAATGGAAGACGGGCGTTGGCCGTACCACGACGCTTACCGATACCGGTGTGACGACCCTTGCGCTTCGCTTCGTTACGCTTCTGGAAACGAGCACGCGAGTGGATCACTTCTGGCTTCTTGATGATGAAACCATCCTTCACCAACTTGCGGATGTTCTGGCGGGAGTTCGCCAAAGCAAGTTCGGTCGACTCGTTAGGGTCCAACCACACCTTACGCTTACCGCATTTCAACACGGAAGCAGCCAAACTACACGATCGCAACCACACAGCACAAGGTCGTCAGCACCCTCTTCAAAAATAAAAGTAGCTCTCGGATGTGTTGCAGGCGCACACACGCGTGAACGCATCGTAAAGCATGGCGGCGACGGAAAGAGGGAGTCGGAAAGCTGCTGCTGCTGAATAATCCCCTGTTCGAAATGCTGATCCCTGTTCGGTGTCTCGATGGTCGCACACCAGCATCGGACGCAGCAGCTCGATCACCACTCCATCGACTCGCCCACGCCACCGTCCTGCTACAGCGCATTCACGCCTGTGCAATCGCACACACACACTCACACATGAAGCGTTCAACTCACCGCTTCTGAAGCTTCAAGGAAACCATTCTTCTTTCTCAAATTTGTCCCAAAGAATAAATGAACGACACGAAAGCGTTGCGACTCGAGACCAGCGCCATTCCGACCATACAAAGCGCAAGTCAAAAGCCCACTCGAGTGGGTTTTTCAACCCAACCATACAAACTTCAAGTCGTTTCTTCCGCTCAGGGTTCCAGTGCACAACGACACAACCCCCTTCTTGCACTTGGCTCTCTCCAGCCAATCAATCAGGTCGATCGCAAGCGGTCCGGTTCGGTCCGTTTGTCGGAACCGAATGTGAACCGAATGTAGCGCAAACAAAATGACCGTCATTCGGTTCCCGATTGGAAATTGGATTGGAAAATTGACTGCAGCACTGGAAATGACACAACAGTTGGAGGTCGAATCTTTCGGCTTTTTGGACTTGAAGAGACGCGGAAGAATGGAAAGATTGCTCGAGTTGCTGCACGCTCATAATGCGGAAGCGTCTTCTGCAGATGCTTTCGCTCTCACTGTCATTTCCTATCGTTCGATTCGTTCAGCAGCTCTCTCTCTCTCTCTCACACACACACGCACTCGCGCATCTTGAGCATTGAGAAACCATGGCAGACCTGGAGCGTGCCGACCAATTCAGCTTTCTGTATGAAAATCGGGAACCCTGCAACACGATCGCGCTGCTGCAACTCGGCATCACGGTCGTATCCTTCGCCTTCACGTACACGGTGTGGTGGGCAGGTCTCTTCGGTGTGATCGTCGCTGCGATGGGGTACTACGGATCCGTGCAACCTGTGATCCAAAGCAAAGTCAGCTTCGTCCAATTCGTACGTCACCTGGTCGCGCAGCTATTTCTTGACCACCTTGTTCCATTCATTCACTGATCGACTGACGGAAGCACTTGTGTGTGTGTGTATGCAGTACTACTTTGGCAATTGCTTCATGCTGCTGCTGCACGGCTTTTCCGCGGTGGTGCTTCTCATCCTGGTCGGCGAGTGGGAAGACTTTGACGTGTGGGCTTGGATTGTGCTAATTGTTGGGAGCATGGCGTTTGCCTTGATGATCTACGTCACGGTAGGTCGCGAGCCTTCTTCGTGATGCTCTCTTTCTCTGGTGCCAGGAATGTAACGATTTGTGCATGTGTGTGCTCGCATGCTGCTGCGTTTGCAGTACGTTGCAATTGAAAGATCTCACGCCTACCGTGCAGAGCTCATGCGCAACCCTCCCCCAGCAGAAAACATCTACGGTGCTTCCTCCGACGGACAAGTATACACGTCGATGTCAACCGTGTACAAAGGTCCTACAGAGGTCAAAACCATTTAGGATCCTTAGCGAGAAGATGTACAGCTCTAGCTCGTGCAGTCGGCACCGCCATCTACGTGATGTGGTCGTGTTTTGACCCTTTTCTCTTTCCTCAATAATATTTGTCACTTTGACGCAATGCAGTTGGGATTCAACCTTGTCCTCCTTCTGGGGTGGCTACTATCTACCCGTGCTTGAGCATGTGAGCGGCATCATTCAGCAGAGTGGTTCGAGACGACAAACTCTGCTTGATAAGTTTATGGAAGTGGACTTGCGCTGCGTCGTCACTTTCGTGCAGCAGTAAATGGGTTTTCATCCACTTCAGGTCGGCTTCATTTTGAAGCTCCGGAATCTCGCCCGAAGTCATGATCATGCATAGGTCGTACAGCAGATCCGCGTGGTGGCGAAGCACATTGTAAGAGTCGCCAGCGAGCTGTTTGAAGAGTTCGTATGGCTCCGAATCTTTCTTCTTCTTGCTGCGTTTCAGCGGCGGAGCTGCTTGTGACGCTGCAGAGACGTATGGTGCGCAGCAACCGCTTTCGCTGCTGCTCTTTGAGGAAGGTGTGTCCGGGGAGATTGAGACCACACGCAAGGAAGGCGGCAGTGATTTTTGCCAGCGTCGACGAGGGATGGCAACGCCTGGGATTCCTTCGGGTTGCTCTGCTTGTTGAGGCTTCATGCATTCCTCATCGTCGGATTTGCCGCTCGTTGAGACCACAAAGACTCTGGTGCTGCCGGTTGGGAAGTGGCAGCTTTTGCTATACTGCGTGCTCTTGGTAAACCTCAACGACGGAGCGATCGCTTTCGTCTCAACGCCGGGACAGTCAGTGGGAGTGCTGGCGACATGAGGATTTTTCTTCAGCACAGAGGCGAACGCTGGAGTAAACACAAACATGGTGCGCTCCCGTTTGACGCCAAATTTCTTCTTGAAATTGCCCAGAATATGGCCAAAGTCGATGTGGAACAGCTTTCCGTGGCGAGACAGCATGATGTTGTCATTGTGGCGGTCGCCGATGCCGAGTACGTATGTCGCTACGCAGCTCGCAGCACACGATCGCGCAAAATTCAGCACGACCTGTTCGTACCCGAGACGTTTCTTTGACTCTCGGGAGTCAGCATCGCTCCCACAATCCGAAGCGGAATATGATGCGATTATTGACGCAGGCGCAACACGAGAGGCAGCGACACTCCCTCCCCCGCTACTTCCAAACACGGCCTTCCCGCGAAGACGTTCGTAACTACTCTGTCTCTCCAGCGACGGCACGTTGTTTACGAGCAACCACTCCTCGAGTGCGCGCTGCTCTGTTAAAACCCCGAGAGCGGAGTGTAGTTTGTGCCTCGAGGTGCCACGCTGGAAGCCATGCTGCTGCTCGGTGCGAGCGCTCAACAAATTTGCAATTGTCTCCGAGTCCTTCACGACTTCAATCATACCGCATTTTTTCCCTGTTGCGACACAACCATACGAAACGAGGCACAGATCTAATCCGGATTTCTGCCACAGACGATCCATGACACGGAATAGCTGCAGGACCAATTGATCTTGGCGAAGATCGTCTCCAGATTTGTACATGACATGAAAGTGTGCCGCATCCTCTTCCTGGTCACACTCTCCATGCTCGTCGTCGCCATTGTTCGAGGGGGAAACGGGAAATCCTTGCAGCTGAAAAACCAAATACAATGGTTTCTGTTTCGATCCCAAGACTCGACAGCGCTCCGGAACAACCCCGCACAATCTCTTCGTGGGATCTAGTGGGAGCACAAACTCGTTCGGAAACATTGTCTCTTGCAGTGTTTCCCTCAGAGCCTTGTTCTTCTCTTCCAGCGACCCTTTCTGTTTGACGAGCTGATGGATGTCGGCAAGTTTGTTCATTACGAATACCTGATGACCAAGTTGAATGCGCTGGGAGCGTGCACAAAAGCGAAGGTATGTGTCTAGTAGCACACCGTATCGATGGTGAACATCTGGAAAGTGGATCTCCGCTTTCAGGAACCAATACAATTGGTGTCCGAGTGTCGCTGGATGGCGCAGCGCATGGCGGAGCAGGAAACGAGCTAACGCAGAATCGTGAAATCGCTCATGGCGCACCGCTTGCACCAGCTGCAGCATGTACAAACCAATGTCTTGAACAGCCATCTTCTCAAGCGTCTGTACTGCATATGCTCGGACTTTGGGGTCAGGATATCGCGGACCGAGGAGACGAATAGCTTGTTCCGGACTCAGTGGCTCCCACATATAAAGGTACTGGTATGCTTCTTGAACCATATCCTTGTCTTGCCACCGTACTGAGAGAAGAAACCAAGACAGGGCATCTGGAGCATGGACGAGGCGAGAACGTAAGCGCCATATCCAATCGCACTCTTCCAGACTTAGGTGGTGGAATGGATGCCGAAATACGTTCGCCCTCAACAGTGCAAGCTTCGCGATCTCCTCTTGCTCCTCGATGGTTGCACATCTCTCTGATGGGACTTGGGTGATGGCGGATGGTAACAATTTGAGATCAGAGCGTGTTTTACACCCACCAGACGACGTTCCATGGACAACAGCTTTCGAAAACCGGGGAGTCTGGATTCTTAGCACACACGGACTCTCTGGGAATTGGAGACACGTGATGGGCATATTGGGGTTATACTTCTTCTGGGTCCATGCCTTCAGCGACAGATCTCCGCTCTGCATGAAATTGTCGTAAGCATAGAGGAAGTACCCGCTCCATCCAAAAGCAAGCAAATCACCATCCTGATGAGGCACGCTATTGCCTCCACTTGAGCTACTAGGTGTGTTGTGCTTGTCATCAGGGTCATAACTGCCGTCTCCAATTGACAATGTTGATCGAGAAGAGAACCTTCGACGAAGTCCAGACGCAGTATTGTGCACTGCAAACTCCAGGATCACACGAGTTGCGACCGGCAGATCAGAAACACAAGCCGTCGGCATTTCAAGTGGGTCGTCGAAGTAAAAAATCGCTATTCACTCTCTCTCTTCGAATACCATGCGGGAACTTGCCACAGTCGTCATGGTAAACAAACTCTCGCGACCATGATACAATCGTAGCGATACGCTTGCGCGTGCTGTAGGCAAAAGAGCTGCGGTATGGCTACTGCGCTGGCCGAGCGCTAGAGACAAGCTTGCAATGCGGAGTGAAAACTTTTGGACCACATCATGTGAGCACAGACATGAACAAGTCAAAGCACTACCATTTTGAGCTCGTTGTTTCAAAACAGTCCGCAATTGGCGGGCTGCGCATTGCAAGAGCTTCACATCTGCCGCCGTAAACTCTTTTGCATGCATCCGGTTGACACACTGCAGCACACCAATCACACGCTTCTTTGGATCATCCGGGACAGAGCTGGAGTGAGAAGAGTACTCATCGACGTCCTCAACTGGTACACACAGCAGCTGCTTGGTTTGATGGCCAGTTTTCTTGTCCATAGCGCTATCGAAGCGGTCGTCCTCGTACGCATTCCGGACGTTGACAATTTCACCAGTACGAGCAGTGTGACCTGCGATACCCTGGATTGGAAGCAGAATGCCTCGAGCATCCTTCGACACTCGAAGTAGCATTGTGTTATCCTCATGGTTTATGAGAAAGAGACCCAGTTTCTCCACTTGGAAGTAGTTCTGCAAAGCACGGATCATTCTTTCGATAACATCATCCACTTGCAGCTCTGGTGAGCTCAGCGCCATGAGTTCCAGCGCGAGTCTCTCTTCCTGCTGGTCCATTGATCTCGAATTGGCATCTGGGCGATCGCTTTTCTCTTTGCATGCTGGGAACTTGTCGACAAACTCTCTCACGTGGTTACTCAATGTACGCGTTTGATCCGTCTGAGCCTTGTCAGGTACATATCCGTCGTGCAAGTTTGCGATCTCTGCGATAACATCTTCAAAAACCTCTTTATGAATAGCGATGCACTCAACCGACGTTTCTGCACGCACGGAAGCCGTTCGAATGCCATTCGAGAGCAATGCGCGTTCACCAAAAGAAGCCCCAGCAGTTAACGTACATACACGCTGTCCCATCGATGCTGCACCCGGTTGGTTTTTCCCACTTCTTTGAGCACTCGGATCTCCTTCGTCTTCGGATGCTTTCCAGATCGTAACACACCCCTCGAGAAGCAGGTACAGCGTCCAGCCCACTTCAAACTGACGAACGATGAGATCATCCCGCGCAAACGATTTCCGCACATAGTTTCGAGGATCCGACAAACTGGAAAGCTGCTCATCCGACAGCGACTGGAACATAGGAATTGACATCAAAGACGCTTTGATGGAGCGATCAGTTCGTCGCTGCTCGAAATCATCGGCAATTTGGTGCTGAAGTTCGAACCCACCGAGCGGATGTCGATACCTTTCTGCATGCAGCTGGCGGCTGCGGTCGTACTCAGATGGCGTCACCCCAAAAGAAGTGGAAAGTACAGGATCCCGCAAAACCGTTGTGTGGAGGCTGCCGGTTGGATCATCCGTACTGCCAAGCTCACCCAGGAAGTCCAATATCTCGGCTCGAACAACCATCGCCGCTTGGATTGTTGACGAGAGAGCATCCTCTTCTGGGTTTAGTGAAGACTTCTTCTTCGTCTTTTCGTATCGCCTGGCGCTCGCAGTTCGGTCACATGCCTTTTGGATGGTTCCCAACTGGTTTGCCGCCTCTCGCAAAAGTGCAATCGACTGCTTCAGAGTGGTGAACTCGACTCTTCTTCCACAATTGCCACTGCTCTCGTCGCCGCTAAACAGTTCGGATTCAGGATTCTCGATGGTTACGACTGATGCTTCGTCGTCATGACCAACCGGAGAGTCTTCCGCACTTTGTTGAGCGTCAGGATGCTGGTTTTGATCGAAACCATGGTCGCCATCTCCATCAGCCCAATCGAGCTCGCACTGCTGTAGCGGGGACGCAGGCGAAGATGTCACATCCTCCGAGTCACCGAGGCACTTATCCATCCCCGCTCTCTCATTGTTTCCCAATCGCAAGATGCGCTGTGGTGATAGTGCCAGTTCGAACGCCGCATCACGGTCCTCAATCGCATGCGACTCGCATTGGTTCTGGTTCTCTCTGCTGCCAAAATGCGTGAAGTGTGAGGGAAGTGAGCTTCGTCGCGCCATGATTTGCTTCGGTCTTGGGGAAGTCTCACTTCACCGAAATCGCGCTGAGCATGCCGAATGTGGGTTATAAAAAGATATCCCACCCCAATTGCCATCACCAAGACAGCAATCGCAGCATGTGACTGCATTTCCGCGCTTTCATTCAATCTCAACCGACGACAGAATGCTGGTCGTTCTGCTCACGAGTACTGTGAACGACAAAAAAAGAGGACGTATAAAACAGCAGGAAGTAAAACACACATCCAGCATGTTCGGAACTAGCGCGTACTGTGACAGATCTCTATTTTCATATCCACCATTCTGTCCGACCAGAAAATGCTGGAATCGCTCGAAAAGCGCCGTGAACCTTACAGCTCCTCTTTCTCGGCGACTTCTGCTGCGTCAGCTGCTGCTGCAGCAGCACGGATCTCGTCCACTTTCGCCTTCACCTCCTGCAGTGTCTTCGCGCTCGCCTGCACCATCTTGTGGTCCTTGCCGAAGAGACGAAGCGCGATCGTGTGCGCCTGGTGCAGCAATTGGTGCGCTTCCACGATTTTGTGTTGGCGCATTTTCACACCCGCGAGTGCGTTCAAGCTGAACGCGTAGTTCAGCGTCTCGTCTCCCTCGCGCTCTTTGAACATCGCACGCGCCGCCTCGGCATTCTGAACCGCGTCGTCGATGTCTCCACCCAGCTGGTTCTGCGCCATCGCGAGCTCCATAAACAGCTCCGCGACACCCTTCGTCTCCATGTTGACCTGTCCATCTTGCTCTTTGATCACTTTCTTGTACACTTTCACCGCGCGCTTGAGATCTCCCAATTGCTTGTACGCTTCGCCAATGCGCAGACTCGCTTCCATGTAGGCTTCATGTGTGACACCGAGACCGAGCTTCACATGACGACGCAGGGTCTTGTACTTGTCGATCGCCTGACGGTATTCCTTTTTCGCCATGTACGCGTCCGCGAGACTGCGGATCGCGAGACCATACGACGGGTGGCTATCGCCGTAGATCTTCTGCATCATCGTCGACGCGTCTTCGAGCACATCGACAGCTTCCTCGTACTGCTTGTCGCGGATCAGCACGGAACCGTAATCGCTCAGCAATTGCGCATAGGACGCTGCGTCCAGAGACTGCTCTTTCGGATCCGTGATCAATTGCCGCGTCTCGCCAAACACGCGGTCGTGCATCTTCGTGATCGCTTCGCGGATCTTCTCGATCGACGTCGAGTAGTCCTTTTTGTCCATGGCTTGCATCGCCTGGTTGCGAAGACCACGCACAGCTCGGATCACGGGGTCGTCATCACGCGCGCTTGTTGCGGGCGTGGACTGCTTGTTCTTCTTGCTCTTCTTCTTGGCGTCGGCGAGCTGCGGCTCTAGCGTCAGCAGCAGGAAGCACACGCAGAGCGCGAGGAGCATGAATCGAGAGCGCATTCTTCTTCTTCTTCCACGTGGTTTGTGCTGTCGTCGTCGTCGCAGATTGACTTTTGATCTGCTGTTTTTGGGAGTGATTGTGGGATGCGAACCTAGTGCGAACTTAGCGACTGACAGCAATCTCAAACGAAGACGATCGATTGCTTGGATGGAGATTGAGATATTGCCTTTCTTGCGACAGCGTGAACGTCTGTTGCGTCTCGGTAGCCCCACGACGCCTTTCAAGCACGCAGCGTGTGCTGCTTTATCCCACTTGAGATCGGGTAATTCGGGAGCGCAGCATCCTCCACACAATGGGGAAGAAGAAATCGTCGGCAAAGCCAACCAGCAGCACCAGCAGCATTGCACAGCTTTTCCTGCAAATGCAGAACAAAAGTTCGCAGTGGTACGACAAAGAGCGCGAGGGCATCTCGCTTATTGAAGGCTTCCAGACAGCGCTGAACGCGTGTCGAGACGAGATGGCGATGGACACGAGGAGCACAAACGGGGATGACAAGGTGCTGACGTCGCTCACGAGACTTGGTGGCAATACTCAGATGGATCCGCTGCTCGTAGAAGATCTGTTTGCACAGGTGAAGGAGCTCAAGCAGGACTTTGACAAGCTGTTGCACGAAATGTACGACCTTCACCTTGCGGCACGGACGATCGGTACGGACGCACGCACCCGTGGTGCGAGCCGCGCGTCATGTCATAATTGTGCTCATATTGGTTGTGCACGCTGCAGTGTTGACATCAGGTGACGACAACGGCGAGGCAGCAACGGGTGTTGCCTTGACTCCAATCGACTATTTCCAGTTCATCGGTCAGGAACTCGCTGCATACGAAGCCGAGTACCAGCATGTGGTGGGTATTGTTTTGCGTTTGGCCATGCCTCCGTGAGCAAACGATGGAAAGCTCTCATTCGCTGTTCGTCTTCTTGTCTTGAACTGACAGGAAGCACTGCTGGAGATGATCTCGTTTGACATCTCGACCGACCAATTGCGGACACTCGTGATCTCTTGGAGCACGTCGCCGTTCCTCAACCCCGAGCAGAGCCGCGAATTCCGAAAGCGCCACGAATTGGTGCACAGCAATTAATGAAGTATCGTCTAAGCGCTCGCATGCTGCAAACATGACACCTTTCCAAATACGAAATCCCGCTCTTTTCTCTTCATTTGTATGGTTAATAACGTGGCTACTCTTTCGTCGCAACAAACTGTGCGCAAAGGTCATTCACGTCTTCTAAGCACACGCCCGACAAGAAATCGCTCTGGGTCTGTTCGTGTCACACGAATCATTCACAATGCAAAGACACTCTCAGATAAACACAGAGGATATGCACTTGAGTGCATATATATAGGTGTACGAGTGCATCGTACCTTTTCAAACTCTCGCTGGATCTTCATGATCTCCTGAGCGGAGAAATACGAGTCAAGGAATTTGCCCATCGCGTCACGGAGGGAGTCGGTCGAATGGATCGTGCTCTCTGTGGAAACCAGTATCGCCGTGAGATATAGCACCAACATCCAGCGTACGGACACGCACGCATATGTAAATGCAAATAGACACAGCGAGGTGATGGCACGTACGTTGGTTTTCTTCATTGAGCGAAGTGATCGTCGACTCGCTTGCATCTTCATCGTACTAATGTTGCACGACGAAGAAAGGGAAGAGACAGAAATATCAATGTGGATGCACAAGCCATCGCGCGTGGATAGGTATGGAGACAGTGTCGACGCAATGCGCACCATGGAGTTCCATTCGACGCGCGCGTACGTCTTCTTGCGCACGACAGGGAAGCGCTCGAGCATGCGGCGGAACTCGAGTTCATCCATGTTTCCTGCGATTTTGGCGACAGTATCGAGCTGCTGAAATGCTCCCTCAATGTAGGCTCGCTCCACACACGGTGGGGCGTTCCAGAAGTAGAATGTCGTTCCCACTCTTCGAAAATGCTCTGAAGTAACCTACTTTTCTCATCATCAGATATGTGTCCATCATCTAGTTTGTCCAAGCAGGCATGCGGGTAGGGCTCGCATCATCTCTGCCTCCTGGTTGGCGGAAAAGAGGAGTGGTTCAGAAAATACTTGTGGTAAATGGTAAACTCCACAGATGCGTCACCAATTCCAGCGAGTTCGCACAGATTCACTGCCGCCGCTTCATTGGCTGAAACTGTGCACAATCGTACTTCTAGCCAACCAAATCGATGGAGCTATAAATAGTGGGAGGAAAAGATTCGCATTCACTCTTGGATGGGTGGATGGTCAAAGGGTGGAGCTCTTCTCCAGCATTCTCATTATCTCAACGATTACTTTCGCTCGGTGCATCCACCCGCATCAGCTCGCTCATTTCGCAATCTGCGCCGCACACACACACACACTGCAATGGCTAGCTCCTCCGAAGACAACCTCCTCTTCGCTGTGCCCAAGAAGGGCCGCTTGCACGACAAGATCCTGAAGCTGTTGGATGGCGCCGGTCTTGAATACTATCGCGTACGTTGAACAAACTGGTTGATGCACTCACTCACTCACTCACACATGCGCCTGTCCCCTCGCTCCGATGCGATGCACAACCTTACTGATCTACTCACTGTCGCTACATCTGTTGTTGCTTCTACTAGCCAAGTCGCGTGGATATCGCGTTGTGCACAAGTCTCCCTGTGACGCTTGTGTTCCTCCCTGCGTCCGACATCGCGACGTATGTTGGTGAAGGTAACATCGACATTGGCATCACGGGTCAGGACATCGTCGCCGAGTCGCAAACGCATGTCGTGGAGTTAATGAAACTGGGCTTTGGCAAGTGCCGATTGGGCGTGCAGGGTCCCGTGAAGGACGGCATCACGGACGCATCGCAACTCGCCGGCAAGCGCATTGTCACGTCGTTCCCCGTGATCACGGAGGAGTACTTCAAGCAATTCGAAGTCGATGGCGTGCCAAAGACCAAGATCAAGTACGTCTCGGGCTCGGTTGAAGCCGCTTGCGGGCTCGGTTTGGCCGACGGCATCGTCGATCTCGTGGAAACCGGCACGACCATGAAGGCGGCTGGTTTGGAATTGATCTCGACGATCCTCAACACCGAAGCCGTGCTGATCGCGAACCCGAACACGAAGCGACAGAAGCTCGTGGAGAAGATCCACAAGCGTTTCTTGGGGTACATCACCGCCACCAAGTACAAGATGGTGACGTACAACATCGGCCACGACCAACTAGACGCCGCCAAGGCGATCACGCCCGGACGCAAGTCGCCGACGGTCAACACGCTCACTGGTGGTGATTACAGTGTCTCGGCCATGGTCGAGCGCCGCGGCGTCTCGGAGATCATGGACCAATTGGCAGAGATCGGCGCGACGGATATCATCGTGTTCGACATCGAGAACTGTCGTGCCTAAGTTAGAGGAGTAGTGTAGCCGCCCAGACGAGCACGCTATTTGGTTTGCAGTAGGAGTGCATCTTGCTGTCCTGCCGCTCCGCCCGTGCACACACCACCGATTCTCTTTGCGAGCTCGATTCCAGGGGCGGATGGATCTTTCCCATTTTACAAATCGATTTTCACGATGGGCTTCGCAGCCACCGAGTGTCGTTGCAGTGGCGGAGGTGGTGGCGGACGAGAAGAAGAAGTAGTAGCAGTGGGATTTTGCTGCTGCCTTTGGTAGTTTGTACTGGGAATAGATGATGATGATGAGACTTTCGATCCACTTGAGCTTGCTGGCGCCGTTGTGCGTTGCTGCTGCTGCTGTTGATGGTGGTGTGTCCTTGTGCTGGTGTTTTTGTCTCGCTGCAGGTGCTGTGCGTCGCAAGTAGAAGGGTTCGTGTCCAGACCAATGCAGTTGATCCACATGCGCTCCTTATGCAGCGCTGCATCGGCGATATCCAAACTCCACTCGCGCTTCTTCCAGTTGTCTTCGACGAGTTGCCGGAACGACGACGAAAGTCCCGACGGGTCTTTCCACAGTGGCGGGTCTGCCTTTGGAGCAAGCGACGACTGCTGCATGGCATGAGACACGGAAGGACTGCTCTTGCGCTGCAGCGGTGATGACCACTTCGCGAGAGACTCCAGCGCATGGTTGTTGTTGCTGATGTGGTGCGTGTCAAGTGGTCTAGTTCGCCATCTGCGATTGTTGTCTACAGGAGAGATCTGGACGGGTTGCGTCTCGTTCTTCTTCCGGATTCCCGCCATATCCCGCGTGTAGTCCATCAACCGCTGCTTGGCCAACTCCAAATCGCTCACAGCGGACGGGGACATCGTCGCAGAAGAAGACGGAAAGGATGAGTTGGCTATCGTGCTGCGAACCAGATGCTGCTTACGCTGATCATTCAGCCGTTTCCGAGACTTCTCCAATTGCTTGAGCTGACTGTGCAACCGCAATTCGCGCTCGTCCAGCTTCTGTTTCTCACTGTGTACACTTTGCTGCTTGGACACAAACTCCTGCCTCCACTTGTCCATTTCGTCACGCTCCTTGGCCATTTCTTCCTCGCGCGTCACCATTTGCTGCGTGAGTGCTTCAAATCTCGCGGCCATTTCGGCGATCTGCAGCGCTCGGTACTCGATATTCTCCTTCTCCTCTTCCAACGCGCGCTTCTGCTGCTGCAGGTACTGGAACTCTTCTTCGTGCGACGCGATCACGTCCTCGAGGTCCTCGCGCTCACGCTCCAGTTCCTTCCACTTCGCGCCTACTTTCACGCGTTCGACCTGCAGTCTTTGCGTTTCGCGTGCCTGCTGCTGTGCAAATTCTTCGCGGTAGGCGGCAAACTTGGCGCGTTCGTCGTACAGCTGCTTCTCTTCGTCCTCCAGGTTCTGTCGACGCACGCCAAGTCGGGACTCGGCGACGCGCACATCCTGCATGGCGCTTGTGAAGTATTGCGCCAGCATTTGCGTGTTGGCGTCTGCTTTCTCGTGCATGACCGTGCTTTGGGCTTGGAAATGCGTCGCCAGCACGTTCAACCGCATCTGTTCCTGTCGCAGCCGCTCTTTCTCTTCCAAGTGCTCCTGGCGGTAGTGGCGCAAGGTGGTCTCTAAGCTGTTGAGCAAACTGGACAACCGGAAGCATTCTTCTTCTGTCTGCTTGGCGCATTGGCGCGAACTGCTCTCTAGCGACGTGATCATTCGCAGTCGCGATTCACTTTCTACCTCGTGTTTCGTGACCTCTTCGTCCGCGACCTGCTCTTGCAGCATCTTGAGACTCACGAGCGAGGTCTGGAGCTGCTGGAAGAGTTTCCCCATCTGATGCGACTCTCTCTGCTTTTGCAACTGCGCGTCCTGCTCCTTCTCCTCTTGGAAACTCGCAAACTTGAGCTGCGTAGCTTGGTGATCTTGCTTCTCCTGGGCGAATTGGTGCAGCAGCTGTCGATTTTGGTCCTCCAGATTCTTCAACTGGTTCATGAAACCAGTTCGTTCGGCTTGGAAAAGCGCGCTTTGGTTCGCACAAAGCGCGTGCTCGGTCTGCACCAAGTGGACATCCTGCTGCAGTTGCTGCTTCTCGGACTGCAAAACCGCGATTTGTTGCATGAACACCTGGTTTTCCTGCTCGAGTAGCTTGAGTTTCGCTTGTCGCTGCACAGTTTCACTCGCGAACGCTTCGTTTTTCGCTCTCTCTTCGTTCAGCTGCTGCGTGACCGAGTGAATGAGCTCGTGGAGCCGAGCGAGTTCGCTTTCGTGCGTTGCCACCAAGGTCGCTTTCGCACTCTCCGCCTCTGCGCGAAGTTCCTCCTCACGCTTTTTTACTGCGCTTTCGAGGACTGCACTTCTATTCTGTGAGTCCCGAGTTGCTGCTTGTGTTGAAGCTGACTCGTCTATAGCTTCGCGTTCAACGACACCACATCTTGAGCGCGAATCTCTGCTTTCCTGTGGCGATGGAGCGCTTGATGATCCTACCCGCTTAGGTGAATCGCTGGCTCGTTTCTCCGGGGACCGCGATGGCGACGGGTTACGAGAGGAAGAAGCTTGCCGTCGAAGTGGGAGGAGATGCTCTTCCACAAAATCATCCTTTTCATCTTCAAATGACTGCGAATAGGAGTGTCGCTGGCGATCTCTGCCGGGAGATGAAGTCGGGGATGCTTTCGCAGGCGTGGGCGAGAGAAGCTCGTCCAGTAAACTGTCCTTCGACTGCTCGAAATCCACTTCCTTGATGCTACCCGCCGAGGGGGACGCCAGTGTTTTCGCTCTCCCAGGCGATACTGGCGGTGAGCCACTACTCACATTGGTGGTGGATCGTGTTGGACGTTGCTGCTGCTGTTCCTCGACTCTCTGCGGCGATGATTTCTGTGGCGAAATTGCGGATCTTCGAACGAGCGAATAGGACTCCTCACTTTCATCGTTGCCTTCCAGCGTCGGAGTTTCTTTGACAGGCGACGCTGACGGGGTGCTACTGCGACTGCTTCGACGCCGTTCTCGTGGCTTTGGTGGCGATTCTGGGAACAAATCCATCAAAAGACTATCTCTCGCGCTTGAAATGTCATCCAGTCCACCCGTTTTCCTGGGTTGCTGTCCCACTGGCTTTGGCTGCTGTAGCTGTGGCGGCGAGACAGTGCCGCTTTCTTGCTCGTCGCTTCTTTTGTCGGAGAGGAAGCTGCGCTCATTTTTACTTTCTGCTTTTGGGTCGGACGGGAAGAGCTCTGCAAGCAAATCGTCTTTCGCACTCCCCAAAGACGACTGAGACTGTTGCTTCGGACTCTGCTCTTTCTTCCAGTTTCTTTCACGCGAGGACTCGGAAGGGAACAGCTCCGATAGCAAATCGTCTTTAGCCTTCGAGAGATCTTCTCGCTGCGACGACGGAGCCGATGAAGTCGTCTTCCTCGCTACCGGAAAGACATTTCCCTGCGCTGTCTCCTCGCCTTTTGCCGCGCGATCCGTGCGTGCAAGCGGTGTCACTTCCCTTTTCGAGGCGAAAATGTCGTCAATCTTGTGTGATGCGCCGCCGAAAAGCGAATCAAAACTGGATTTGTCGTCGCGTTTGTGTGCATACACTCTTCCACCGACTTCATCAGCTTCCACGCGAGGTGTTGCGAAAAGATCGCGTCCTGATCCGACAGATGCAAATGGATCTTCAACAGTACTTGCGCCAGAAGCTGTTCCGCCGCCACGACGACCTCCTCTCCCCCCACGTCTCTCAGTTGTCGTCGACGAAAGGAACGAAAGCGGCGAGTAGTCCTCGTCTTTCGCTTTGCTGCTGGACTCGTCCTGGGAAAAAAATGAAGCACTTAGTCCACCAACGGCATCTTTCTCATGGTCTTCGGGAGCAGCAGGAGTGGTTTCGAGAAAATCGCTGTGCTCCTTCGAAGGTGCGCTTGCACCACGATGGCCGTCGGAGAAGGAGATCCTTCCTCGATCGCTACTCTTCTCTTTGCCCGCACCACCTCGAACTCGTGGTTCATAGCTGAACGTATCGTCCAAGTCTTTTGCTCCACCCGCACCTTTCACACCAAAATCCGACAATGACGTTGGTCGATCGGAGTCTTGTTTACCAGCATCATCGTCGTCACCAAACGGAGTGGGGCTTTCTGCTGCTCCTCCCGTCGCGAAATCATCCTCGAGACCGAGCATCTTCGCGAACTCCGCATCCAAATTGCTTTTCTTCTTCACTGGTACAGCAAACTCCGACGAATCTTCGTCCCACTTGGCTCTGCTTTTTCCCACTTGATCTTTGGTTTTCTCGCCCCACTCGTCGTTATCGTCGTCATCATCGAGATTGTCGGCGCTTTCGTCAAATGCCGAGATCGAGTCTTTCTTTTTCTGGGATCAAGATACAGTCCCATACAAACGAGATGAGCACATGCATCCAATGCCACATCGTACAACCACCAAATAACACCTTGCTCCCACCTTCTTCTTGGAGCTTGAGCTGCTGGACTTGTCCTTGGATTTGCTTTTCTTTTTCTTATCTTTTGATGGAGACGAAGCCTTGGATTTGGACTTTTTACTGGTGGTAGTGTCTGTCAGCAGGTCGTCCACATCAAAGTCCGACATGTCAATATCCCCCATGCCGCCTCCACCCGCGCCGCTCCGTTGACCCGAGATCGAGATCAAGCCGCTCGTGAGGTCGCTTGTACTGGATTTCTTGGAGCCGCCGCCAGCACCCGCAATGGGGATCAGTCCGCCGAGAGACATGATGCGTTGTGAAGACTGAATGGAGGTCGCTTAAGAGCGCTGCCGCGTCTTCACTGCAATCTCCACGCACGGATCTTCGGATGTTGCAATGCGTTTTCTCGCTCTCGAAATGCGAGTCGTGCACCGTTTCACTCCTCCAGTCAGCGAGTCCGTTTTGTTCAGCCACGCACCGTGAAACGGCAATGCGGTCCAAGATGGCAAGATAGGTGGATCCACAGGTGAAAGGGATGCCGGTATCCTGACACAGCACCAGCGCTGCAGACCAGCTGCACATCGCACACTACTCATGGCAAAACGGCGGAGAGCGACCTCGATCTACCATTTACGGACACTGCTCCCAAAGCGGACTCAGCGTCAATCGCAATGCTGGACGCAACCATGCGGATGCAGAATCGTTGTGCGCTGGCAGTTCCCAGTTCGCAACAGCTTTTCCACCTTCCAAAAAGTCCACCATTTTCCCTTTTGAAAATGGGTGTTCAAAAATACGACTTGGAACTGATTCGTCAAGAAACCTTCGATATTTCCAGCCAATCACAACGGTATCCTTCCAATTTCAGCCAATCCGTAGCTCATACAAATACATATCGACCAATAGTGATACAGTACTCAAAGGATAGGGTTGCTGTCGTCGATGGCAATGATGATGCCATGAATAGAGCAAATCGGACCGAATCACTCGAGCAACAGCGTGACGACGACAATTGGCGCTCGTCCTCATTTCTTCATCCCTCGAAGACACGTCTGAAGGTTCAAGACACAGATGACGACCATGAAACCTCGCTCTCCCTCTTTGCGCTGCGCATGGCTCTTGGTGAGCGTCCTGCTCGCGATCGAGATGCACAATGCGGCAGCAGAAGCAGTGCGCTGCTTCTCCTTTGAAGACTGCTGTGATGCCTGTGGCGCTGACTCGTACCGCTGCGCGCGCGGTCCGTGCAGCACGAGCTTCATCACGAAAGGGTTCTTCAGCATCAGCATGCCCACGCAGGACGTCGGGTTCTGGGACGTCGTATTCGCGTTCTACGGGATGGTGCCGTACTTGGTGCCGATCGCGATCGCGCTCGTGATCATTTTCATCAAGCGCACGTGGACGCTCATCTTGAGCTTCCTGTTCATCCCGATCGTCGCTGTGATCAATGCGGGCATCCTCGTGACGAGCCTGGGCGAGTGCAGCGAGTGTGCACGTCCGTGTGGCTCGTGCTTGCTGAGCACGGGGATGCCGTCAGGTCACGCGACGAACGCCATCGGGTTGTGCCTCTGGTTGCTCTTGGACACGCTGCTGGGAGTCGGAAGGCACTGGT
>JAASGH010000074.1:0-80848 GCA_023334155.1 Globisporangium heterothallicum | reverse complement strand
GAGCAGCAGGAGCAGCAGGAGCAGCAGGAGCAGCAGGAGCAGGAGCAGCGTCCGTCATGCTCTTTTGAGTTCTGTTGCTTCCCTCCTTGCGAAGCGCAATTTGACTTTTGATTTGCTTGCTACCGAGTTATGGGGTTACAGCTTCTTCATCAGTCTGTCGTCCATTTTTGTGCGTAACCGTCGTGTACCCCGTAATCGATGAGAGGTTGATCTTGATGAGTCGGGAGTGAATGTCTTGATTCCGTAACATGGATTTGCTCGAATCTTGATTGTAAAATGTCTGTACCGAAGAGGTGCTAATACAACGCGGTCTTGTATTTTGTGGTGATTGTCTCTCGAGTACCGTGAACGTGCGGAAAAGTCTGCATCCTGTGTGCTTCTTCTTTCATCTCTCTGCTTTCACATGCTGCCAATGATGATGATGATGCTAGAGGGAACTATCGATTTTGCATGAATCCATTTTCAAGTGGACAAACAACCTGCAGAGAGTGTTTGATTTCTTTCTCCTTTTTTGCGTATCTTGCTTTGGATGCTGGTTGCTTTCCACCACATCATCCGCTTTTCCTTAAACAAAACCTCTTTCTCTTCAGCAGAACTCGCTTTGACCCTTTCGTTCACCTTCCTTGTTTTCTTTATCGGTCAAGGTTGATGCGCATCATCTGACTCTCTAATTCGGGGATGAGTCAAGACAAAGTACACAAATCACATTTCTATTTTTCAAAGGGATCCACTCGCGATGACAGTGTGCGATGTAAATTTTGGTCCGCGTCATATCACTTTTTACCTCACGATCTAGTTTCCAACCTTGGCTGATTTATTTTGTCTGGTATGGTCCCGGTTCTGTTTTCAATAACAGAGAGAACCTTCAAAAGATTGTAAATCATGTTGTCTAAAGCAGCATGGTTTATCGGTTTCACACGTTCATCCCACTCTCCCTCTTAATTACCAGAGCGACAACCAAAATGCTCCTTGAGCGGAAGGCAGAGTTGGTCGACGACGCGAGCTCAAGAATCCAGGCGATGATGGCACGAGTGCTGACGGAGCCTTCACGTCGCGGAGAATGACTCCTGGTGCAAATTTCGTGGCAGTGGTGCAGTCACTTTTGCAATTGCATTATTGGACACACCTCGACAAATCCACCCACCACAATGGTCCTGCGTGTAGCTCTCCTCGCAGCTTTCGCCGTCTTCCTCGGAGTTTTCCAGTCACCTGTCGCCAATGGCAATGGCGGCCTCGTCAGCGCTGAGCGCGTTCGGAAATCGTGGAGAAGCTTTGGCGAGAAGGAAAAAGGTGAGTGGTTGTTGAGCTGGGAAGAGATGCAAGGGTTCGGTTCATCTCATGGTCTCGATTTGTGTGCACTCTTGCATTGTGGCAGAACTTTTTATTGGAGCGATACAGAAAGGTATGGAGAGCGGTATGCACTACCGCTTTACCGAAATCCACGCGTCGCTGCCTTCGTACGATCATGCGCACAACAACTGCGGGTTCCTCCTGTGGCATCGAAAGTTCTTACTCGCGTACGAGAACATGCTGCGCGCGCAGGATCCGCAGTTCAAGGACGTCACGCTCCCGTACTGGAACTACTTCCAAGACCACGACAAGCAATTGGCATCCGGCGATTCGTGCGACAGTTGGTTGACCTGCTCGAAGTTTCTCGAGGAGCTTGGGGGCAGCAGTCCGAACGCTCCAGTGAAAACTATCCGCATGCCGCAAGGAATGAACGTCAACGGTTTCTGCGTTGGAGACGGAGTCGCAAAGTACGCTTGCGCGTCACCGGACGGCAAGAATGACGAATCTGGCGAGTGCGACCAGTGCATTGTACGTGGCCAGTGGTACAACGAAACTAGTTTCCTCAAGATCTCGCGAGGACAGATCACTGGCACGATGCGCGAGATCAATAGCGCGAACACGACGACTAGCGATGCGCACGACGTGCTGCGGTATCTGCTGGAGATGGGGTTCCATGGCGAAGTGCACAATACCCTGGGTGGCGTGATGATGACGCAGGCGTCTCCCTTTGATCCGGTCTTCTACGGACATCATGGCACCGTCGACATGCTCCATTTCATTTACAACCGATGCACCTACGGCGCGAAAGATAACAAGCAGTTCGACGTGTTCAGTCAGTGCACCGTAGACGAGCACGCACCTGATGGCACCGTTATTTCGCAAGTGCAGATCATGGCCGACACCGATATTGTCATGGACTATGGGAGCGAACCAGCAGAAAACGATCCCATGATTGGCCAGTTCTTCCAAGGCGTTGGTTCCACGTATCGCGATTTCGCGAATGCGCAAAAGCTACGCGATGCAAGCAACAACTACCGCTACGAAGTGGATTCGTATTTTGAGGCGTTCTTCAAGAGCGAAGGCATCGAGTGTCCTTCGTATGTGTACGCGTCGTCCAAATCCAAGTCGAGCAACAAGCATCCCGAATCCACCGACAGTGACGATGATGAGTCTTCCGAAGAGGAAGAACTCGATCCGGTATATGAAATGATCGAGACGCTGTCCGCGTGCGGTAAAGAGCTTCGCGAACGCATGCCGAGCATCTCCCATGTCGAAGTCGCGGTGCAAGAGAGTATCCTCGAGTGTGAAGCTACTCGTCAGCGTGGCGGCGTGGACCTGCAGGACTACAGTCCCGAGTTCCGCGAGACGTTCCGCATGCCAAACGAGACCCTTCCATATTGCTTCGGACTGCTCCAAGAAGTGAACAGAGGAGCGATCACGTTGCACTTTTCGGATCACTGTCGCCAGGAATACGGACGCTTGACGGGGACAAACTTGACCGAGGGCGAGTTCGGCAAACCATTTCCATCCGAGACCACCGGCAGCAGCAGCAACTCAGCAGCTGCTGAAGGAGACACGGAGAGCGACAAGACGAGAAAGCAAAAGAACCACCACTGGCGAGTTTCGATCAAAGTGCATTCGGAGTAGTTAGCTGCTAGCTGTGCGCTCGCAGTGTAAAGTGCACATGCTTGGTGTTGATTAAACAAACGAAGAACCAATGTTTCTCCAACTAGGATGGATTAGGTGGATCTGATGGACTCGAACGATGCATCTGTGTCTCACAAAGATATTGCATGTGATCAGCACAATGAATACCACCACCACGGTCAGCGGACCGATTTATCGCTTCTGGTGGTTGAGGTAGCGCAAGGAGAGCAGAGCCAAGATTCGGAAAAACGCAATAAACGCCAGCACAAGCGCAAAGTTCCGCCAGATCTCGTCGTGCTTCATCCCGAACACAGTTTCCACGTACTCCTTCACTGTGATGTGGTCGATTGCAATCGGCGTTTCCTTCACTGGCTGACAACCGATCTGGGAACCGATGTTAGTGTACTGCTTCGTCGATGCGTCCCAAGTCGGCAGTTCGTCGCAGTCGGCCAGCACAAGCGCAGCGAGGATAGCCAGCGGGTACGTCTGAGGCGTAATGTGGTAAAGCCACTTGTAGCCCGATGGGATTTGACTTGCTGGAGGGTTGAAGCCCATAAACAAGAAAAATACCGAGTTCATCAGCACACCCATGACCGCAGCGACCTCGACACTCGGCATCGCGTACGCAAGGAACTGACCCATATACGTCTGCAAAAGAATCAGCAGCGACGAGTTGATCCAAAAGAGCACACCTGTGCCGAAGCCAGTGAAGCCAACCATGGGGTAGAAGATAACCGTGAAGATCAAGCCACTTCCAAAGACATATGGGATTTCACACACCGTCGAGCCGACAAAGTACCAGAACGCGTTGTACGTTTGCGAGGACCGTTCGCGGTAGAAAGACGCCCGCTCTTCGACAGAGATCGGTAGCACGCTGTTGAAAGACACCATCCCGATGAACAAGCTTGCCAAGAAAATCATGCCCACACCAGCGTTGACCCCTTGGTACGTAGTGTATTCAGCGTCGACGAATACCAACCCGAACAAGAGTCCGAGGATCAACGAGATGATGAAACGCGTCAAGTTGTACGATGGAGTGCGCCAGTACATATTCATGAAGCGAGCCACCAGCATAACCATCTGAGTATACCAGCTAGCAGCACGCTTGTGGGTGAAGGAAAGCTGTGGGACATCAGATGAAGGGTGCCCCACACCGTCCTGAGCGATATTGGCATCTAGCACACGCTTGTATTCACTTTCGCTGAAGTACTTGACAAAATCCATGCTGTTCGCAGCGTCATTGCTCACTCCAGCACCAATGCACTCCAGCATCCAAGTCGCTGGGTTGTAGCCCTTCGGAAGAGGTGCAACGCCTGCGATACCCTCAAAGTAGTCCACCAAGTTACGGCATCCTTTGCCGAGGTCGCCGAAGAAAACGGTCTCGCCACCGCGTTTCAACAGCAGCAGGCTGTCAAACAAGAAGAACACTTCCGATGAAGGCTGGTGGATGGTGCACACAATCGTACGACCGGTGTTGGCCACCTTGCGGACGCCATCCATGATCACCTTGGCCGAGCGAGCGTCAAGACCGCTGGTTGGTTCGTCCAAGAAGAGCACACTCGGCTGGGCAGCGAGCTCGACGCCGATCGTCAAGCGCTTCATTTGCTCGACGGAGCTGCCGCGGATGACCTGGTCTGCGATCGCGTGCATGTCCAAGAGGTCAAGACATTCAGTCACAGAGTCGAACTTCGTGCTGTTTGGAACACTGCTGTCCTGGCGAAGGAACGCACTGAACGTCAGCGCTTCGCGGATGGTTGCAGCTTCTGAGTGGATATCCATTTGCTCGCAGTAGCCAGTGCTACGGCGAATAGCCAAGTCGGTCGCTTCGTAACCATTCAGCAAGATTTGTCCCTGGATCTTGCCGCTAGTCTTGCGGCCAGCGATGACGTCCATCAGCGTCGTTTTACCCGCACCAGAAGAACCCATCAACGCAGTCACCGTGCCAGGCAATGCATAGCCTGTGATTCCCTTCAGCAAGTCGATCGTTTCGTGCTTTGGATTGCTTGGCAACGGCACGGTGTACCACAAGTCCTTGAACGCGAGCGTCACTGGGACGAAGTTCTTCTCACGACTCTTAACATCGAGTGCAACCTCTTCGCCGCCGCTGGCTGAGGAAGAGGAACCTGGAGGTGTGCTGCTCTTCGGCGTTGCCACCAATGTGTAGTCGTTGTCACTGTCGACGTCGCCTTCTTTCTTCAAGGTCCTGTTTTCAGGACTTTCGTATCGCTTGTACTCCAAGGTGACGAACGCGAGGAACATGAAGAAGACATAGCACGCGACCATGAAGACCATACCGTACCAGATCCATGCCTTTGAGTCTGGAATGTCGTACAGACTGAGGTAATACTCACCCATCGTCTTGCCGCCAGTCTTGAGGCAGTAGTTCACTTCGCGGTAGGTGCAAACATCTAACGTTGACGATCGGTACTGGTTGACAGCAACTGCGCGAAGACACCATGCGATTGGGTTGATCCAGTAGAGCCAGATGAAGTAGTCTGGCATTTGGCTCTTGGCGATCACGAAGCCGGCGAACAGAACGTAGACGAGGACGGAGGTCATCGCTAGTGGCTTCGCGATATGAAGGTCGGGAGAGATCGCCGCCAAGAAGAAGAACCACGCTGCGAACGCCATGTTGGTCAAAAAGATGACAAGCAAGAAGATGAGGTACGCTTCGACGCTGGCCACAAAGCCGCACATCCAATAGATCAGCGACCCGAACACGACGCTCTCCCCCAGCGCCAAAGGACCTTGGCTCACGGAGCAAGCCAGCACGTATGACGAAGTACGGAAAAAGCTCGCACCGCGTTGCTTGTAGAAGATTTCTCGAGCGGCGAAGACAGTTGGGATCTGAGCGCCTTGGCCAAGTGCAAGGAACAAAATCGCTTGGAACAGCGTGCCGATCACCACTTGGATGTTGGTTGGGTTGAACTGATAAAACGTGCTCGCGTACAAAAGACCCATGACGACAACCATAAGCGATCTTCCTTTGAGGAACGCCGAGTTCCTCATGGTCACCATCATCTGGCGTCTCATCAAAGTACGCGTGTTCTCCGCGAAGGACTGGTGGAATTCGGGCATCGGATCCATGTGCGCGCCGACGCTGCGAAGCAACTCTGGGTTATGCGGCGCATCGAGTGCTCGAAGCATCTCGCCGTGGATCGCGGAGCGGCGAAACACTTGGGCGAATTCGCTTGCGAGTCGCGGGTGCTGTCCGCGTCCCTGAGGCAGTGCCGCTTCATACTTGCGCTGCTGCTTCGTGCCGAGGTCTAGCAAGTAGTCCGCCACATCGCGCTCTGGTGGACACACGAACCCCAGTCCGGCAAAGTACTCAACAACTTGCTCGCGTGGTCCGTGGTACATGATCTCACCTTCGTTCAAGATCATGACATCGTCGAAAAGCGAAAAGATCTCAGGAGATGGCTGCAGAAGCGCGACCACGACGGTCTTGCGGAACCGCTTGGCGATACTGCGCTGCGTGTTGATGATATCGTAGGCTGCTGCACTGTCGAGACCCGTGGTGATCTCGTCCATGAAAGTGACATACTTCATCCCAAACTCCATTTCGCCTGTCGTCACGCGCTTGCGCTCGCCACCAGAGACGCCGCGAAGCATGGCGTCGCCGACAATCGTGTCTTGGCAGTCCTGGAGACCAAGTTGCTCAATGACGATCTCAGGGTAGTGCGCGAAGATGGCCTTTGCGGCTTCCAGAGCAGCCAGGTTTTCTTCGGGAGTGCCACAGGTCAGAAGCTCTTCGCTACGTCGGGACAGTTCGCCACCGCAGAAAGTGTGAGCAAACTCGAGGGTCTCTCGCACCGTTAGCGTCGGGAAGTGCTTGTCGCGCTGACCCACGTACGCAGCGAACTGCGGGAGCCGCTTCGTGAGCGCCTTCTGGACTTGACCGTTGTAGGTGATCTCGCCCTCGACCGTGATGTTCTTGGCCATCGGGAACCGTCCGCTTAGAATCTTCATGAGCGCCGATTTACCGGAGCCTGGCTGGCCGAGCAAGAGCGTGGTGGTGCCTGGCTTGAACACGCCGCTGACATTCTTCAGGATCTCCTTGCGCGCCGAGCGTTTCTTCGTCGAAAACTTGGACAACCCCTTCTTGAGAGCATTCGAGATCGTGGGCAACTCGGGTCTCGAACTCCTGTCACGGTTGTCTTCAGCTACGACGATGTCGGCTGAAATCGACACGTTGTTGATGCGCACTTCCATCTGCGGGAGTGTCCGTCCCAGTGCAGTCTCCAGTTTTGTCGCCACGTGCTCGTGCAGCGCGTCCGGACCAAGAGTCATGAGAGACTTGCCCGACTCGTAGCTGATACGCTTTTGCTCATCTCGCTGCTTGGGTGACGTCATCTTGCGTGCTGAACTGCTCGAGATGCATGCACCAGTCCGGAAGTTCAAGAGTGAGGTCTGCGATGCCATGTAGCAGTGGCTGCGGACCCGAGTGCATCCGTCAGACATTGTCGTTGTTCAAGGTAAGGAAACAAGTGTCTCGATCTCCATGGTCAAGATCTGACCATTCCTGTCGTAATCCGGACTCAGGTTTACTCCATTCGGTCACAAATGCGTCTGATTGGCTCTTGAGGTGTCGAGAGAGGTAAAGTACATGAGGTTTTCGATATGAATGCTGCACAAAGTTGAAGTTGTAAACTGCCTGATGCTGCTCGTGTGTAAACAACATCGCGGATTTCGCCAAGTCATCAAGCGTTATTTTCGTGGTTGGATACATTGAGAACCAAAACGACTCGTCTGGTTCCAAGGAGCAGATCTGAGTCCATCGATCATCGTCTGGTTCTACCCGATGGGAGAAACTTTGGGAGAATGGGTTGTTTGTGAATAGCCCAATCCCACCCATTTCCGAGTCCGATCAGCTCTGATACCAAGGCTGAGGAGACGACGACCTGCCATTTTGCATTTCAACCAGCAATGATGCCATCTCAGACAAACCGATGCACAGCAGAGATCGCAGCGAATGCAGAACCAAAAGCAGGAGACAGTGACATCAACAGCAGAGAACACGGAGAGGAAACGCTGACGCTGCAGAAGCTGATGCAAGCGCTAGAGGCGTCTACTGCTAGCAACCGCTGCTCCGACGCGCTCCCAGCACTTCAAAGCGTTCGGGTGAATCAATCTGGAGATGTGGACTCCGATGACCGTGCGATCATCGCTCTGACTGCTTCGACACTGCTGCAGGATGCACTTGAGAAAGGCGATCTTGAAGGGATTCGCTTCGTTGTGCTGGACGCAGGCTTCGGCGTCGACGCATGCGAAGAGCTCCTCGGACGGAACACATCGCTCATACAAAGGGTGTGCGTTTTTGGTCATTTGGAGATCATCAAGTTCCTTCTCGCCCACGGAGCGTGTATTAACGATGTGGATCCTGTGTCGAACGATACGCTCTTGCACGTTGCCTGTGAGCATGGCCATTTCGAACTTGTCCAATGGCTCGTCGAGAACGGTGCAATGGTCGAATCGACGAATGGTCGGAAAGAAACACCGTTGATGGTCGCGGCAAGTCATCTAATGCTTCGAATCGTGCAGTATCTCGTCTCTGTGGGTGCCGACGCAACGCGGCTGAGTGCGCTGAAGGGGAAGGTGACTTACCAGTGCGCTGCAAAGGGGAGACTTCGCATGCTGGAGTATTTTTTGGACCGCGGGATCGGGAAATACAACAGAAATGGAGGGCATGTGAACCTTCTACAGGGTGCAGTTCATGGCGGTCATCAACTCGTGACGCGGTTTCTATTGCAGCGTGGCCACTTTGATCCAGCACATGTGGTTGCATGCGTGTGCACCGCTGTTCGATCACGAGACATGGACCTTACTCGTCTGCTTCTTGAATACGTCGCAGATGTGAACGCTGCAGACACGGTGGGCAATACACCGCTGTACTATGCGATTGAGCTCGGGGATCTAGAAATCGCCGAGGTTTTAGTTTTGCACGGTGCAGACCTCGCGAAGCCGACGTCATCATACAGGTATTCGGCACTGCATCTCATGGCAAAGCACGGGAGACTTGCCATGCTGGAGATGGTTCAACGGATCCATGGCACCGACGCGACATCCAGTCACGCCAACGCCTCATCAGGTCGTACTGCATTGCAAGTAGCTACGCTCTACGGCCATTGCAACGTTGTGCGATTCCTATTAGACGTATATCCACTGGATTTCGATATCGACTTCGGAAGACGACACCAGGAACCAATCCTGACTCTTGCAGCTCAAGAAGGACAACTCGAGATCGTGGAGCTCCTGGTCTCAAAAGGTGCAAACGTCAACAAGACAGTGGAAGGCGGGTCGACAGCACTGATCCAAGCTGCCGGATCTGGTCACTTCGACATTGTTAAGTGTCTTTGTGAGAATGGCGCGAGTATTGAGCTGACCCGTGAGTGTGACGGTGCAACAGCACTAGCCGCAGCAGCGCAGGACGGTCATGTCCATATTGTCGAGTACTTGGTTGAAGAACATCATGCAAACATATTCGCTGCAACGAGCTACGGCTTGACCGTGTTGGGGGAAGCGGCAATTAATGGTCATGCAGGCACAGTTCGCGTGCTTCTATCGCACGACCATCACGCCGACGACCTCCAACTGGAGCTCTCGAACGTTTTGTGTCAGTCGGTGCTGTATGGTCGCTTGGAGATTGTGAAGCTACTCGTAACGAAGGGAGCCGACATCGACACTGTGTATGGAGTGTCCGACGGAGATACACTGGACCGAATAACGCTCACGCCGCTTGCAATCGCAGCGATGACCGGGAACGTGGAGATTGTGCAGTATTTATGTGAGAATGGTGCCGACGTCGAAGGTGTGACCGATGGCAACGAGACTGCGCTGTTTCTCGCTGCTGAAAAAGGGTACCTCGACGTCGTCGAGTACTTGGTAAACGAGCGAAACGCGAACCTGGAATGCGCGAACTGCGCGCCTTTCAATTTCACTCCCGTGGAGGTCGCTACCTGTCACGGGAACGACGACGTGGTGCAATTTTTGCTCGGGAGTGGAGCGAGACCCCTTCAGAGAAGAATCGTCGACTATGACGCGTATTGGGACCTTTCCGACGAAGACCGAGATCGCTCGCGTTTGCCAGAAAACCAGCAACTGGATCTAGTCTACTGGGATCGGAAAGAGGCGTTGGATTTGGTGCTAGGTGGATATTTTCTCACTCGATGAGTGTGTCATTCTCAGACTCAAGAATCGAATGCGCGGTGATGAACCTTCTACCTGTTTTGCCATCAAAATGCTCCTGTATGTATTTATATAGGCTCGTTAGATCAGCAGTAGGTAGCGATTGGAGTTGTGTTTTCCTGCCAAGTGTTGATGCTATCATATGTAAGAGGGTTTGGGTCGAGTTGAGCGGGTCTTTCAAGATTTTATCAGATCGATCTGGATATCACCGATGCAAAAATAGTACCGACAGGATCGAGGAGAACAGAAGCGAAGATGGCATTGTCGGAAGAATGGACGTATGTGGATACGCTGCGACCGCCGGTGTACGTGTGTCTGCGCCGCAAGCCCAGCAGCGACGGCAAGCACCGCCCCATGACCATCGACGGACGGTACGTGAAGCTCCTCTCTGTTGCACTGGTTCTGCATCCTCCCACCTCACGCTGCAAATATGATACTCCCCTTTCACAGGATCGACAAAGACGAGTGGGAGCATGTGCCTTGGTCCGAGCCGTTTGTCGATATTGAAGGCACAGAACGGAAGCCCGTGGAGTACCCACTGACGCGGTTCAAGATGATGTACGACGACGACCACCTGTACATTGGCGCCGAGCTCGTCGAGAGCAAGATCTGGGGCACGATCCGCAAGAAAAACAGCACCATGTACCACGAGAACGACTTTGAAGTGTTTCTGAACCCGGATGGCAGTCGCCACAACTACTAGTAAGGCTTGCGTGCACGATGCTTCTGGTCCAGCACCTGTGCTAATGGTGTTCTGTTGCTGCGAACCGTATATGCCCACAGTGAACTGGAGCTGAATTGCCTCAACACGATCTGGGAACTGCTGCTGCACAAACCATACAAGGACGGCTACTCGATCGAGAACCCGTACAACCTCGCGGAGCTTCGTACGGCCGTGTATGTGGATGGGGTCACGAACTCCCCGCAGAGCGACTGCAACAAGTGGTGCGTCGAGGTGGCGTTTGCATTGCCTGAGCTGGTGCAATTCGACTCGCTGCGGCAGCGTCCTGCTCTCGCGGGCGATGTCTGGCGCGTGAATTTCTCGCGCGTGCAGTACGAACTCGTTACTGTCGTCGACGAAGATACGCGCGAGTTGCGCTACGAGAAGATGCCTGAGAAGCCTGAAGCCAACATCGTGTGGGCAGCCACGGGGGTGATCGACATTCATCGTCCTGAGAAATGGGGGTTCGTGTTTTTCAGCTCTCAGCAGGAGCTCCCTGGAGGCGAAGACGAACTCGCGAGCGCCATGGCCGAGTTTCTGCAAGAGCAAATCGCGATGGAGCGCGTCTTGGACACGATTTATTACGACCAGCGCGAGTTCTACAAGCTCCACGAAGCGTTTGCATCCCGATGGACGCAATTGTACCCAACACCCGATGCGTTCGTGCACACGGATCTACTCGAGAGATTTGAGCTGAGTGCTCCAGAGATTGCCTGTCGGAGCGAGCTGACCGGCAAGAATCCGTCACCAGGAGCAGCAACAGACGCAGAGACTGTCCCTAGACGCCGGTCGTATGTCCCCTCCCTTGATCCCGATGAGGATGATGTCGAAGCGAGCTCGCTTAGTCCCCGCTCACAGGAGATCAAGCACCAAGAAGCGAGTGGGTATTTCAAAAACTTCACGGCGTCCGTGAAAAGCGCGACGCAGCAATGGAATATCGAACACGATGGACGTCTCTGGAAGTCGAAATAGTCGTTGGATTCTCGAAGTCGGCATGGTGCTGGCACTCGGAACTGATCATCGAAAAAAACAAAACACTTGGATCGCTTTTTTCTTGTGTGCTGAGTTTCATAAATTAATTCAAGGGACTCTTCTCCAACGCTAATAAACTTGCCCACGCATTTTTTCCGACGCCTCATAGCAGTGATAAGAAATGCGCACCGCAACGCGCACGTTGTTTCTTTTGCTGTTTCCCCGTCCAGATCAGAAGCCTTGGCTGTTTTCAGTTGAGAACATGGACAGGTGCTCTCAGCGGTGACCAACAACGGACGTTTTCTACTGTTTTGTGTTTCTCGGTCGCTTTCACGCACACTTGCATCTTGTGTTTTTCCGCTTCCATCGAATTGAAAAAACGCTCGACATCAGTCTGCTCAAGATGAATAAAATAAAGAGGTTTCTCTGTGGGTCTGTGCGGCGCTTTTAGCTGTACGGAGCTCCACCAGCTCTGCTATGACTTCCAGGAGGGTATTGCCGATGGTATTGATGGTGGTGATACTGCCGCTCGGTTTCCGGACTGAACCGCATTTGCGGGAAATTCTCATCCGCGCTGAATTGAATCTGCTGCTGATCTTGCTGCGCTGACGGCATGGATAGGGAATTCGACGACCAGAGTTCGGGGATCGGGTGATGGTGCTGCGGATGGCCGTGGGTCGACGAATGCGCCGAGTGGAAGCTCGAGTCGACCGTCAATGGCGACAAGAACGTTGGATCCCATTTCCTCTTGCCGCCATGGAACCGCCGGTGGTGGGAGCACCACACACACGGCACAGAGCACTCTTCAAACTCTACCAGCGACTGCGACGGCGCGATCACGAGCCGCGCCGGTTCGCGTTGCTCCACGCGTCGCATGATGTACAGGAACGACCCACTGAGCAGCACCCCCGGCACGAAATACTTTAAAGTGCAGAAACTCGCAAAACTCAGCGTCTTCCACGATCCGCCCACTCCCGCGATTAACACAGGGATATCCATGATCACCTGGAGCGCCAGTGACGCTGTGATGCAAATGATAAGCAGCGTCATCTGGATCACCGATTTCTTCTTCATCTCGTCGGTCATCGCGGCAGAAAGCAGTCTCTTGCGCAATTGGCACGCCACGTAGCATGCGACGATCGCGTCGACGGCGACAGTGATCACGTTGACCACATGGTACACAAACAGGAACGCTTCCACGTCCGCCACATACTCTTTGATGCTATCCGTTGACTCCACGTCGCGGATCATCACGTCCACGCCGCCACCAACGGAGCACAATAAATGCACCGAGTGCAGAAATAGCAGCGGATGATGCAGACCAAACTTCTTCGTGCGCTGCATTTCCTGAGCCGTGACCCGTCCCGCGGCGACGGCGCTGGACCACTGGAAGATGACCGACGCCGTACAGAGCAGGATGAGCGAGTTCGACCACCACACAAACGCGAGTCCCTCGGCAAACACTTGGACTTCGCACAGCCCCAGCCACAAGATGCAGCGCAGCACACACGACAGCAGCAGCACCTAGTGTAGTACACAATACCGTCCACAACGAACCATAAACTTCATTAGTGGCTTTATGAAGTAAACATCACACAAGTCGCAGTGTAGCTATGGCTTCACTTTGGCTTCAATGAGGGTAGGATGGGGGAAGTGATCCCCACACAATAGACAGATAGCTATCAAGCAGATGCTCCATCGCCTTCGTTCTACACGCAGCTAGCATCCACACTCAAAGACAAAGACGCACCAAATGGAAAAACACGCGGCGCGGGTGGCTTTTCCACCACACTTGGTGGATCAAGCGCCAGAGAATCACCACTAGCAGCACGCCTTCGAGCACCATGAGCGGCAGCAATTGCCAGCTCACGCACGTCTGGCTCTCGATCGCATCATACGACACCATTCGGTCGCAATCTTCCTGTACTTGTATAGAGAGCGCGCGACGGAGAACGAAATGCTCACTCACTCACTCACTCAAACACGAGCACACCCAGATGGTCGGTCCTTCTTCTGCAGCGTCTCCAGAATACTACGCTATGTGTGTGTGTGTGTTGCCTTGTCGCTCTGTCGGTGTGAACTGGCGGGTTTGCAGCGAATGCGGGTTATCATTTATCCTGTGGCAGCATACAAAAACGCAGTGAGATGCGACTGGCTGCGTAATCTCCTCGCGATGGATCGACTATCGTCCCTGCATTTGGACTCGTCACTCGCAATGCATGTCTTTGCGTTCCTGATAGCTTCGTTTTGGTTCAGCTACACTTTCAGCTGCGTGAGCAGATCTATAATCTTGTGCATCCTGCTGTATGTGCGAGGTGCGACATCGCCGAGAAGACAGGGATCAGCATACTGTACTTTTTCCTAACCAATCCGACGAAGAATGAAAAACCCACAGAAGGGATGAAAAACCCGATTCCGTCGCGGTTTCTTTTTTTGTTTTGGTTTAGTGAGTTGACTTGGATTTGGTATGGGATCCTTGAGGTTTGTCGGGAAAGGAAAAGAAAGAAAGAAAAAGAAAGAAAGAAAGAAAAAAGCAAGGAAAGAAAAAAGGGGAAGCGGTCAAGAGGTTTGGGCTGCCTGGCGTTCGGCTGCTTTGCATTCACACTGCGCCATTGCAGACCGACCGAGAAGCCACTCGTTCTGCGGCCAAGATGAACTGGTCGCAGGATGCGATGCACTGCTGCAGACACGAAGGAGAGCAAGCGGACCGGCAGGAGATCCGATCCGACGCTCCAGGTTGTTCATTTCGTGTGTCTCGAGTACCGTAGAGATCGAATCCTGCAGGTGCTTTTCGATCTGAAGATGTAAAGTGGCACCACTTTTTACGAAATGGATCGGATCCCCTCTGCAACTCCATATTCTCGCTGACACCCGCAACATTGAAGCGTTTTGTGGGTCGATCGACCTCGCAGAGTTGGTGGACTGTATGAATGTATGCGCCGATGATTTGGTGGCGGCATCGATTCTCGCAGGGTGTCGTGTAAAATGAAGGATGGGTTCTCTTTCCGCATTCTTATTTTCGGATCTCCCAGTCGAGCAAACCACGAGCCAATCACGAGCGACGTCTTCCCTATGCGCTTTCTGCCTCGTCTGCGCATGTCGATGAGACAAGGGAACTCGCAAGTGATCGTCCTCGTTTGCAAACTAAGGTGGTCCCCTTAATCTAGGACACAACTTCAACCCTCCCTTTCTCCCATACAATCTCTCGCTTCAAGTCCGCATTCGTTCTCTCAGCGAGTTGCGTCGCAATGTCGCGGATATGGTCGAGGATCTGCAGGTGTTTCGTGCTTCTTGGTGCTCTGTGGTGTCTCTATGCTAGGGCACAAGCGCTAGCTCAGCAGACGCGGAATGGGAGAACGACGACGTCGTCTGCTTCTCGCGTCGTGCTCGTGCACTTGCATCCGCCGATCGACTTTTCCCAGCAAGAGTTGTTTGCCGACACGGTGCTGGTCCAAACGCAACCTGCTGCGTCGCGGCAAGAATCGAGAGAGCGGGTGTATCAAGCACTGTCGGCGTTTGTTCGCGAGTCGCAAACTGTGGTGAGTTCGTTTATTCGACACAGCTTCCGCGACGAGAAGAGTGCAGCGACCGTGTTTGGACGAAGAATCGAGTCGATCACGCCATTGTGGATCCAAAACACACTGATTGTCCGAATGGAACACGAAGAAAGCGACGAAGATGAGGCGGCGACGACGACGAGAAGGAGTCAGCTTCGCAGGTTCTTTCATGAAACGCTGCGGTGGATGCCAGGGGTGCTTGATGTGGAAGACGACAGCGCTATGGTGCGCTTACTGGATACGACCACGGCAGCAGAAGTCGATTTGAGCCAAACCCGATCTCCTTCAGAGTTTGCTCGATATGCATACACCGGCGATGCGCCTCAGAAAAACATCGAGCTCCTGCATGCACCTGCTTTGTGGGATCGAAACGTAAAAGGAGAAGGGATCGTGGTGGCAAACATTGATTCAGGAGTGCGATATTCCCATGAAGCACTCCGCGACACTTTCCGAGGTGAGTGGATGCGAACACATGCGAAACACGTTATTGTGGCCATCGTCTGAAGTACTCGCGCTTTGTGTTCCTAGGAAAACCAAGCAAAAACGATGGGAAGGTGAATTTCGATTATTCGTTTTGGTTTACGCCTGGAACAGACATGGCGAAGGAAACACCGGATACTGCAGACCTTGTTGGCCATGGCACCCATACAATGGGCACAATCAGCGGCACAAAGGGAATCGGGATGGCTCCTGAAGCGACGTGGATCACTGCTCGTGCTTTTGATATGTTTGGCGCTGCCAACAAAAGCGACTTCTTGATCGCCGCACAGTGGGTGCTTTGTCCGACCAAGCTGGATGGAACCGGTCGTGACTGCGCACAGGGTGCTGATATTATATCGAATTCGTTCGGCATTGATCGAAGCTCTCCTGGATACAAGGATTGGAAATGGATGAGCAGCGTTATCCAGACATGGCGCGCAGCGGGGGTGTACCCAGTGTTCGCGAGTGGGAATACCAACGGTTTCCTCTGCGGCAGTGTGTACTATCCCGGTAGTCTGGAGCAGACGATCGCTGTTGGTGCACTCATTGGCGGAAGCTCGCTTTGGGGGGCAAGCGGCAAGGGACCGAGCATTCCTGATGACGAGGTGTGCAACCCTAAATCGGAGAGCGGTGCGGTAATCAAACCTGATCTAGTTGCGCCAGGCGTTGGCGTTCGGTCAGCTTTAAGCATAAAGGACAACTCGTATACAAGGCTAACGGGGACGTCGATGGCTACCCCTCACGTAGCTGGCGCACTTGCATTGCTGCTGAGTCTGCATAAGGAAGCATCTATCGGTTCCACAAATGCTTCGGGTTCTCCTCCATCGATGGGCAAGATTCTGGATGCATTGAAGGACTCTGCGTCGAAAGATCTCTCCAAGCCATTCCTTGTGCCGAGCTCGTGTGGAAACACAACGTACAAGCAGTATCCAAACAACATATATGGATGGGGTATGCCAAATGTCTGTCTGGCCGCTGCTCAACTTGGATTCTCCTGCCAAGTAACTGACCCAGGCGATGCTGCAAATGGACTGTCTACCGATAGTGGGAAAATAATCGACAGCGTAGCGATGGTTGAGTGAGAAGGATTCCCCTTGTGCGACATCGATGTGATAGCTACAGCGTCAGGTACCAGAAATGTACGTAAGGGATGAACCCCTTTTCACTCTAAACAAACGTCAGTTGCGTTGAAGCGCTCGCTATACTCACTAACGACACGATGATCTCACATCTACTCCATTATCACGATACGATCTTCTCGTAAAGGATACGCGATCTGCTTTCTTGTCTGTAGGAAACCTGCAACAAGGTCGGGAATCAACGGACCATTCTCGACAAGCATGGTGCTTTTGTGAAAGCCTGGCATCTCGTTGACCATGAAGTCGGATGTTCCAACTTTGATTTCGCAGCTGCCGTCGATCTCGTGGACGTGGTTTGCGTCCCGGAACAGTTTTAACGTCGGCGCGCTCGGGTTCTCCTGCATGTTATAAACAGCGTATATTCCAGATATCTGCGGGAAAGAAGCGTTCACGGCAGGGTATCTCGAGAGCATACGAAGCATTGCGTCGCGGAAGTCTTCTGCGCGCATTTGGATCAATACGCTTGCATTCGGGATTTCCAAGATTGTGGATATCCACTTTGGTGTGATTTGCAGTCCAGCACTATGCATTTTCTCGCCCTTGATGTATCCTCCGTTGACAATCGCAACGTCGGCATCGTATTCTTCGCGAATCGCATCGGCGACAAAGTTACCGAGATTGCTTTCCTGCGTTCGACACGTCATTCGAGTTCCATCGAGAAGTGTCATCGAAGTCCCCAAGACAGACCTTTGTCCATTGCTGGATTCTTCACGCTCGACACGATGAGCGTACTCGCGCAGGATGGAGTCACAGGTGGGATCTGGCGAGTATCCTCGATTCGAATGCATCCCCCACCGAAACGCAACGGAGCTTCTGTTCGCCCGCGCAGTCTTGGTGATTTGCAGCTCTATTTCGCCAAGCCAAAGCGCGTCTTGACCGGATTTGTGGATCAAAGTGCTGCCTTCAAACAATGACATGGGCTCGTGGTCGTGTCCACCCAAGATCATGTCAATGCCAGGCACTTGCTTTGCGATCAACTTATCCACTGGGAGGCGGACGTGGGTGAGAGCAACGATCGCGTCGACGCCTTGGGATCTCATTTCGTGGACGCAGCGTCTTGCATGCGCTACTTCGCTTTCAAACACAACGTTCTCGCTTGGAAAGGAATCTGCCGCAGTTGTCACGGTGCAAACGCCGAACATTCCCAAACGCAGTCCGTTGGCGAGCGGGATCACGACAGAGTCGGTTGTATGCTCCAATGTTTGTCCAGTGGAACGGAGTCGGATGTTGGATCCGAAAGTGGCGAATGTTGCTCGAGGAAGCAAATCGAGCAGCGTGGTCTCCCCGAAATCGAACTCGTGGTTGCCCAAGACGACAAACTCGACCCCAAGGTTATTCAATAGATCTACCATATGCGCGCTGTGGAAAGAGATTGATCAGCTCCCAAAAGTGAGTGTCTGAGGATATGGTCATGCGAGCCAGCACAAGAGAAACAGCGATCTGGGAATCTCACCCTTTGTCTTTCCGATTGAGCTCCGACCGCCACAGGAAATCGCCATTCAAAGTGACGACCACTCGCGTCTCGCTCGGAATCCTCGCTTTCACGTGCTTCAGCAAAGTCGCGAACTCCGCGATGCCTATGCATTGCAACACATTTGAGACAGCAGCAGGTGTGAGGTTCGGAAAGTAATCACCAAATGGCAAGCGGGTGCTGGAGCTTACCGCCGCGTCCATCGTCATCAGGAAACAGTTCGTAGACGTCGTTGAACGTGAGGAACACAACACTTGCGGTCGCCATTGCTTGTCGTCGCCTGTCGACTGGGAAGCGCTCGCGTTCGCAGCACACACAAAAATGCAGAGTGAGCTTGGATTGACTCTTTTGAAACGCAAGTCCAAGGTATCATCCAATCAGTTCACACATCGGAATGATGGTAGAACCGAGGTAACTATGAGTGCAGGTCGTGAACATCCGACTTGCTCTCATATTTTTTCTCTTCACCAACAACAACAAAAGTTTCACGACACGTTTGGTTTGCAGTTGGAGACATGTGGGATCTCGCAAGGAGAACCTTGCAACACTGCGTTGCTCTTCTACAACTCACACTACAGGAACACGCTTTCCACCATTTGATTGACACTCCATGACACAATACTCTTCTCTTTCATTTACATTTCGTATTCCCCCTTGAGGAACATGTCGAACGCGAAAAAGCGGTCCCAGACTTCGATGTCTTGCTGCTGCTCGTGGGTCAAGCCCGACACATCTTCTCGCGACAGCACCACATAGGAGAAGTAATCTAAATTGTGCCGCTCGGGAGCATTCGCTCCACTTTCAAGCAAAAAGTACAGCACCTCGTCTTCGGCCATGCAGTTCGCGATATCCACGGGGGTGAAATTGTACACAGTCGCCCGCTCAAAGTTCGCGCGTCTCTCTTTCACCAAATACGCCGCCACCTCCGAGCGACCTTTGCCAGCGGCAAGGAAGAGCGCTGTCTCGCCTTCGTCCGTCACGCCATCCACATCGGCTCCGTTTTCACATAGATGCCTGACAATCGCCACATCCCCACTCAGCGCAGCTGCCGTCAGAGGTGTGACCGTGATACTGTACTCGCCCGTTATCACGTCGTATCGCGCATTGACATCGCACCCGTGGTCGATCAAAAGTTTCACCAACTCGAAATAACCACGCAGCGCTGCTTGGCACAGCAGATCTGCCCGCGCGTCGATGTTGTCGTAATGCGAGAGAAGTACGCGGACGACGTCAGTGTTTCCTTCGACCACGGCAACATGGAAAGCAAACGGATCGAAAGTCGCGATGCCACCTTTGACTAAATACTCCGCAATGCACGGGAAATTGTGGCGAGCTGCCACGCAGAGTGCCGTCAAATCCCCGTCACGCATCAAGTTGGCGTCTGCGCCGTGCTCGCAAAGGTACTGAACAATATCAAAGTGACCTGATTCGGTAGCTTCAATCAATGGCGTCGATCGGTCACTTCTGCGCTTGTCGATATCTGCGCCGTGGGAAACGAGAAGATCCACAACGTCTAGGTATCCTTTGTGCGCTGCGAGCAGCAGTGGGGTATCTTGCTCCGTGCTTCGAATGTCGACATAGATTTGAACTGGCAGTTCGTCTAGCAGGAAGCGGATAACTTGTGCGTGTCCATTCGCGGCCGCGCCATGCAGCGGAGCATGCTTTGTACTTGCGCTGCGTGCTCCAAAGTCGACCTCATCGCCTTTCAGCGTGTGAACAAGTTTGATCATATCCACTCGTCCGTGCTTTGCCATCTCGTAGAGAGCGGATTCGCCTTCTTGCGACGCAGGGTCGGTGACATTCGCTCCACGCTTCAGCAGCAGCTCTACCATCTTCAGATTCCCATACTTGATTGCACAGTAAAGAGGTGTGTCCATGTGCGTATTTGCCCAATTCACATTCGCGCCGTGGTGCAAAAGCACTTCGGCGACGTCCGAGTCTTCAGATTGAACAGCAGCACACAGGTTGTCGCTGACATCGGAGCTTGAGATCTTGCCGCCACTGTGCTGCAAAATGTAGTCCACGATCTCAGCGTGCTCCCCTCGCACTGCGCCTTCCAGCATGCGGACTGGACTCCCACCATGAACAAACACGGTCATCGCCAGCTCTAGAAAATGCCTCACCATCCCAAAGTTGCCAACTTGAGCACACAGGGTGTACGCATCCACGCCCCGGCTCGTCGCTTTGGTTGCATCCGCACCCATGAAGAGCAGATATTGAAACACTCGCAGCGAACCGTTCTCGATAGCGACGATCAGCGGTGTCTTGCCAAAACTATCCGGCTCATCAACAACTGCTTTGTGATCTGCCACCAGCCATTTCACGACATCCAAGTCGCCACGTGCGCACGCAGCGTAAAGCGGCGACATGTGGGTCCCGGAAGCGTACACGCCGGTGAGTTGCGCGCCATGCTCCACAAGGTATTTGGCAATGTCCAGACGACCGAACGCACAAGCAGCGACAAGAAGTGGCGCATTCCCTGCTGCTGCGTCTTCGTGCTGCGGTACCAGCAAGCGCACAATCGCGGCATTGCCTACTTCCACCGCATGCCGCAACAGCTTTGCGCCGGCGACAGCAGATTTGCGCTTGTCCGCAGCGCCATGGCCGCGTTGCATGCAATACGCCTTGATGAGCTTCGACATGCGCTTGTCGTCGTCATCGGCATCGTTCGCGCCAGCTGTGAGCAGTGCTGCAAGCAAGTGGTCCGGTGCGGAGTGGACGAAGCTGCTGCCACCAGCACCGGATGCGTCCTTGTCGCAGGCGCGCACAGCCTGACTGCCGTCGTCGCGTGGGATCTCATCGACTGGTTGCGCCATGTGCTCCGTTTTTTTCGGTCGCGTTCTTTCGTCTGTCGGATGTTGAGGGAAGACTGGGAGGTAGCATGAGCTTACGTTGCGTGTCAAGTTTCTTATGTTGACGGTACGTTTCGCATCGCCGCCATTAGAAACTAACGTTGCAGCAGCTGGTAGTTTGCGAACCTGCTAAGTCGACCGCATCAGAGTGCATGTTTCACAGTGTCTTTTCGATTAACGTCGTTGCTCTTACTCCGCAATCCGGGCTAAGTCCGCTCCAGAGCACACGCATTAAACCACACTCACTAAATCCGCTGATTATCCAACGGATTCTTGTCACGGATCTGCACTTGAATTGATGCGGAAAGTCGAGAATGTTTCGCTCTTTCCCTTTGTGCGAATACGATCATCTCTGCGTGTGCGTGAAAGGAAGCGGTGAACGGAACCCTTTTGTTGTGTTGAAGTGCGAACTTCTTTGGCGCACGGAGCCACGTCGTTAAGTAAAGTTTCCCAGTAGAAATGCATCCAGATCGCGCTTTCTTTCCCAGTAGGCGAGTTCATCTTGCGCGTTTCCATCAACGATCGCAAGAGCTGGCGCTAGCTGACGCATCAACAGGAGAGACCCATAAGCGTCTCGATTCTGGATGACTCGCTCACATTGCTTCGCTCCGCAACCGAGAAGGAAGTGCACAATGTCCTCTCGACCATTACACTTCGCCACTTGCACAGGGGAAAACGCGTGAATATCCACACTCTCAACGTCCGCGCATTGCTCAGTTACCAAGTACTCGACAATTTCCAAGCTCCTTTTCTGAGCGGCAAGAAACAGCGCGCTTTCGCCGGCATCAGTCCTTCCTTCCACGTCTGCGCCGCTCTCACACAAATACTTTACGATCTCCAAGTTGCCACATCCGGCAGCCACCGTGAGCGGCGTCACCGTGAACGATAGGACTGCGCCGCCAACCCGGGACGTTTGGATGCTAAATGTGAATGGTGCGTTCACATTTGCACCATGCTGCACTAAGACCTTCACCGCTTCGCAATGCCAACCGCGGATCACTTTGCACAGAAGATCGGAGCACTCTTCTTGATTCGCGACTTGTGCACCGAAAGAGAGCAGCACACGGACCATGTCCGTCTGGCCGCGAATTGCAGCTGCGCTCAAAATGCTTGACTCGGCGCCAAGATTTACTGCACAGCGGCGCTCTTCAAACAAATACTCGACAATATCCGCGTGACCCATTCGCGCTGCTACGACAAAAGCTGGGGAACAACCGAGCGGTTCCAAGTCGACATCTGCACCGTGGTCGCAGAGACTTCGAACAACCGCGAGCTTCCCCGACTCTGCAGCTCGAATCAATGCCGTCGAGTCGTGGACCACCTTGTCAACCTCCGCACCATGGAGGATGAGGGTCTCGACAGCTTCAGTATGTCCGTTTGTCGCGGCGATCATCAGCGGGGTGTCAAGGTCCCCATCAGCAGAATCGATAGAAGAGTCGGGTAAAACTCGCAGCAAGAACTCCAGCGTCTCCGAGTGACCACACGCGGCAGCAGCACACAGAGCCGTCACGCCTCCATACTCCGCAAAAAAGTCGGTGTCGCCACCAAATCTACGCTCCACCAGCTTGATCATCTCGACTCGCCCCAATCGCGCCATTTCTTGAACCGCTGTGCACGACTCATTTGGTGCCACTGGACGAGTGATGTCTGCACCGTGGTCGAGCAAGATCTCGAGGATCTCTAACCCTCCGACTCGAAGCGCGTGATACAGCGGAGTATGACCCGTGTTGCCATCGTCCCCGTGCACATCGGCGCCATAAGATAGAAGCAGCTGCACCAGCTCGACATCGTTTCGCTCAATGGCGGAATGGAAACAAGCAGCAACGTGCTGCTGCTCGTACTTGCCGTGCTCTAGCAGGTACTGAAGAACATCCAGATTCTCTTCTCTAGACGACGCACCGTCCAGGAGGTTCACTCGTGCTCCACTCGCGTCGTATTCGCCAATGCCATGCTCGAAGAAGTATCGGAGCAGATCCACATTTCCGTTTGCAGCACACTGGTACACCACATTCTTCCCGAACGCGTTGCCCCTCGCAGCGTCAGCACCCATGGAAACCAGATACTGTACGATCCGCAGTCTCCCTGTTGCAGCTGCGACCATTAGAGGTGTCACTCCCTGATCATCACAGCCATCAATCTCTACGGATGCTGCTTGTTGCTCAACGAGCCATTCCACGACTCCCGCATGCCCACATCCGCACGCTACATGCAGCGGCGAGATCATCGCCGCGGTGTAGTACACTTCAGCGACCAGCCTCTTCTCGAATGAACACAACAGCTTGATAACCTCGAGATCCCCAAAGACACACGCAGCGATAAGCGAGGGGATCTTGCCGTCGGGATCCACAACGGGCTCCCGCACACGCACGCCTTCTAGAAACCGCAGCAGATCCATGAGTTCTCGCTGCACTACGTCCTTCCAATGACCTTCATCATCAGGAGCACTAGCAACACGAGCGGTGGAGACATGGTTCATCGGACGCCATTTTATGCCAGGATCGGTCTGGTGCTCGAGAACGACACAGTACTCGGTGACCAGCTCGGCGATGCGGTCGTCGTCTTCACCACCGTCGGCGAGTGCCTGTCGCAGAGCCTTCCATCGGGAGGTCGCGGAAGCTTCCGCGCCACCAAAGGCGCCACTCACCATGCGCTGCATGGTGCCATCAACCGAGCAGCAAATCGTCCAAGCGCTAATTTTCTATCCTCTCGTCAATTCTCTCCTAAAACAGCACGCACGAATACCGCGTATCAGTGCATTTGGGTGAGGCATTCTCAGATCTGATCATCCCTCTTTGTTTTATATTGGATTCTCTTTGAAATGGAATCTCACCCTCCATTGCTTCCAGCTTGCGCCGTGTTGCTTTGCAGTCGACATTTAAATGAGCTGGTGCATCGTGGGTGAGCGAACCTTCACTCGTACATCACCAGCCACTTTGGATCGACTTGGGTTGGAAATGCATGGAATGCACGACAGAAGATGATGAGGATGAGGAGGATGATGAGGATGAGGAGCGACAAGGGCAGTTTCAGAAACCAGCCCTTTCGAGCCCTTTTGGTTGATTGTGAGCATTCGAAAAGGGTTCGATTCTCCGTTTCCTCCAGACGGTTCGTGTTTTGTGTGTGGAAAGATTCCAACAAGTCGAGAAAAAGGATCTCCGTACTTTCGCGTAGCACAGATCCCCTAATAGAGCGCCATTTGCTGCTGGTTGAACCTTCACTCATGTCTCACTCGCATCAGACCGTCACTATCGAACAGACCTAAACGATGATGGCGAATCCGTTTCGCATGTCTATATTTTCTCCCAGAAATTTCGACCAATCATCAGCTCCAACTACAGAATACGCACCATGCATTGGCTCAATAATCCATCCAATCCAGACGAGTCTCGAGCAATTGTACCCGTTCTGATTGGACAAAATCGCTCCGTTTCTGGTTGAGCAACATGGGAAGTTCAGAAGCGTTTTGTAGGGGGATCACTCGCAAGCATCATTTCCTGTTTCGCCGCCGCCATTTCACAAGCGATCCGATTCCTGAACCGAGCAGGACGATGACGGTTTTGGGCACCTCGTTGACGACCAACTGGCGCCGGAAGCAGGACGAGAGCGACCAGGCCGCGACGATCGTCGTGCTGTCGGTGAACGACGTGTACGACATGTACCCGAGCGACCAGGGTCGAGGAGGTGCGTTGTCTTGGTGACCAATAGGAACAGCAGCGTGCTACTGCAGAAGGACTCACATGTCGTGGTTGTTGGTGCTGATGGTGGTGTGGTTGATGGATAGGCATTGCGGAGCTGGCGACTTTGCTCGAGCGGGAGAAAGCGGCGTTGCCGCACGACGTGAAGCTGCTAGTGACGCTGAATGGCGATTTCTTGTCCGGGTCCGAAGTCGGCGAGCGATACAAAGGGTATGTTTGGAATCAGTTGTGGTTGCGCTGCTGTTCGTCTCATCTAATTCTTTTCCTTTTCTGATGGTAAAAACAGCGCGCACATGATCGAGTTGATGAACCATTTGGGCATTGAATACGTCGTGCTGGGCAACCACGAGTTCGATTTCGGGTCCGAGATCTTGAAGCAACGCATGGCCGAGTCCAAGTTCAAGTGGTTTGGCTCCAACGTCCGCGACACCGCGACGGAGAAACTCTTCGACCATGTTATCGACACAGAGATCATTGAGCTGAGCGACGGTTTCAAGCTCGGAATGTTTGGCGTGTGCACCCAAGAAACGCCGAGTCTGTCGTTCCCGGGCCAAGAGGTGCTGTTCCAAGACGTGTTCGGCACTTCGAAGCGCTGCGTCGAAGAACTGCAAGCACAGGGTGCCGACTTCATCATCGCGCTCACCCACCTCAGTATCGCTCAAGACAAGCTTCTCGCTCGTCGTGTGAAAGGCATTGACGTCATGATTGGTGGCCATGACCACGAGCCGTTCACGTTGTACGAAGGCAAGACGTTCATCCACAAGTCGGGACAAAACGCCTTCTGGCTCGCGAAACTGGAGTTCCACATCTCGAAATCCAGCAAGCATCCTGAGCGACCTCTATCCGTGTGTCCGCAGTGGACCATGATCGCGAACCAGCACACGCCGCCGCAACTCGAATGCCAGCGGATCGTGAACAAGTACATGCAGTCGATGGAGACCGAGGAGAGTGCGCGTGAAAACGCCCGCGTGCTCGCTACGTTGGCGCTCCCTTTGTCCACGAAGACGTCGCTGCTGCGATCTGGCGAGAGCAACATGGGGAACCTCGTCGCGGACGCCTTGCGTAGCGAACTTGCCACCGATTTCGGTCTCATCAACGGCGGGTTTATCCGAGGCGACAAGTCGTACGCTGCGAAAACCAGCATCACGGTGGGGATGTTGGGCCAAGAGATGCCATTCCCTCGTCCCGCTGTTGTCGTCCGCATCCAAGCGCGCGATTTCAGAGACGCGATCCTGCAGCATTTCTCCAAATACCCTCAGCAATCGGGCTCCCATCCGCATGTCTCTGGCGTGCGCTTGACGTACGACAGACAGACCAACCCATCGGAGCCAACGATTTCCGAGTTTAAAGACGAGCAGGGCAAGGACATCGACCTGGATGCGTGGGTGCTCGTTGCGACCTCCAAGTTTGTGAGCGGTGGTGGCGATGGTTGCACGTCGTGGCTTCGAGGGGAAGTGATCCGTATCGCCGAGAAAATCCCGATCGTTGTCGCCGACCACCTCATGAAGAAGCGCTTGATTTCGTATCCGGAGCGCGAAGGACGCATCACCATTTTAGAGTAAATACAATAAAGACATGCATCGCGCCAAAGCGTTCAAGCATAGACACACACGATATACGCACCAGCGAACCTCAAAATGTACTGTAAAACAGAATTAAATTTGCTCCAACAAGAGCGCGTACGCATCATGCAGCACCTCATCGAGATCTTTTCCGATCCTGGAAGCGTCTTCCTTTCGCCAGGTGCTTCCAGCGGATGCCGCGGTGCTGCTGCCACCTTGTTTCTGCAACTTCAACAGGAATTGGACGAGCTCAGCGCTGAGTTCGGGGTGCTGAGCACACGCTGCGACTGCCAGAGGCAGGATCTCATCCAGAAAAGCGGCGTGCACGCGCAAGTCTTCGCTGTGAGTGGCGCCGCTGGACGCAGCAGAGATCGCCGACATCAGCACGTTTCGCAGTTTATTCCACACGAGCTTCATGACCTGCAGGACGGCAGCTGTCTGCGCTGGGTTGAAATACTTGCCGCAGAGCGAGAAATAGAGTTGCAACCGGAATTTCCACTTGATCAAATCTCTTTCCGAGACGTCAGCGATGAACTCGTTCAGAACCTTGCCCTGGGTCGAGCGAGTGCCAGAAGAAGAAGATGAAGGACCGCTGGCACCTGATGCGGCAGGTGTCTGCATCCAGTGCTCCCACAGCAAACACATCGATGGCACGTTCTCAATCAGCACCGGGATTAAACTGGAGTCGTAGCCCTGATGGTGGACCGCAGCAATGAGTCGGTGGGGCGATAGCGAAGAACTCTGCTCGTCCTGGAACAGCTCTGCGACCGCTTTGCACAGCAGGCTATTGCACTCCCGCTGCACGTCTGCTTCGCTTGTGCATGCCGTATCAGCAGCAATTGCCATTTTCTTCAGAAGCGCGTGCACAATGAGGCAGTCTTGGACCAGCATGTGCTGCTGTATACTGGTTGTCTTCGTCGCGTGAGACGACGACACTGAGGACTCGCCTGCAGGCGGAGGAGCGCCTTGGAGTAGCTGTTTACGGGGAATCAGCGCTGGATCTTGATTTTTCAGGTGCACATTCGCAGCGTCTCGGAAACCCCTCAGCAGAACCAGCAACAGTCGCAGAAGCGCCGGCGACTGGTAGACCGTGCCGTGCGCATCACTAAGCAGTCGGAATGGCTCCTCAACGACTTGGCTGTACGTCACCAGGTGATTCAAAGCAGCTGCGTGAGAAGATGGAGGTCGGTCTCTTCGTTGCTGGTAGTGTTTCCAAACCAAATCCGGGAAGCAAATCGCGTGCACCAACTTCATTTTTAGAGCACTTCGCTGAAAATGTTCGTGCTGGACGCGGTTTTCATACAGATCGGAGATTTGCGCACAGAACTCCTCACCGTACATCAAAGAGAAAGGGTCTTGAAGCGTTTTCCGGGTCCTAATCACGCACGGAAGGATTCGGTCCACAAGCACCTCAAACTCCTTGACGAGGATTCTCGACGGCGCAGTCTCCAACTCGGAGACAAACAAATGCAGCGCCATCCACGATTCTGGAGTCAGCAGGGATTGCTGATCCATACTTGACAGATATTCCAAGTGGAGTCTCTGGCGCTTTCGAAACCAGCATCTTTCCAAATCGCTCTGGTCGAGAACAGCAGGCAACGCTGTCCCCACACGATGAGGATATTCTTCGATCATGAGACGCAGCAATGTTGGCGCAACATACTCAAACAGCTGAGCCTTCCCACCGTGCGAAAGTACCTGGTGAACCATGTTCCGCAATGGGAACTCGTTCAGCTCGTAGAAAAGACAAACGTCCCCGCTAGCAGGATAGGCGTCTGTCGAGAGTTCGCTGATTTTGCTCCCCGGCACCATCATGGCGTGACGAACGCGCTGGTTAAACTGCAGCGCATACGTGAGTGCAAGGACACCTTTCGCCCACCCGCGAGCGACAGACTCCGATACCTCACTTCCAGAAGCGGGGGGATCGTACTGCTGCGCAAGACATCGCGCATTCAGCCATTTGTTCACTGTCGAGCTACGCAACGGGATGATCGAGAGCTGAAGTAGCGGCTTTTGCGCGATCGGATACTCGAACGCCACAACATAATTCTCGATCCACTCCAGCAAGATATTGAGCATCAGCGGGTGAATCGGGAGCACCGCTTCGTCGAGTTGGTTGGTCATCCACTCCTCGAGCTTTCGACCGTGGTGGTGACGCAAGAAAGACTTCTCGCAAAGAAGACCGTAGATGCCGCGGAGTGTCATTTCGCTCAAAATGTCTTCATCGAACGCATCGAATCCAGCAGCAGGAGCGAAGGTCAGCACCTCTCTTGCCATGATGTTTTCCGTGAGAATCGGTTTCAGCACCACATCGCCAAACACATGCAAGTATTCGACACGCAACGCTTGGACAGGAAGCCCATCATTCCCGATCACGGACGCGAGAAAGGGGAGCAGCGAAGGCGACTTGGTGTAGAGGAGCACGGCGGTAATGATGAACAATGGACACGCTGTCTTCGTGTTGTACAGCGAGAAAATGCACTGCTGGGAGAGCGCGAGTATCGTTTTCGTGGACTCTTCGCGCTGACTCGGGATCTTGTTGAGCGACGGAGCGAGCGGATAGCAAAGGAAGACGACGAGGATATACGCCAAGCTGACGACGCGGCTCGTGAGAACCTGCGACTTCGGATCCTTCGACGATTTATCAAACCAGCGCAGAAGCTGCATTGTTTCTTGGTCGGAAGGACGGAAGTTCGCCAAGGCAAGGAAGCCGATGTATACGTTCAAGATCGAGACGATCGCTAAGGGTGCAGGCGCATGCTCCAGCCTGTCGAGTAAGTGCTGGCGCACCGGACTCAGATTTTGGATCGCGGTTTGCTGGAGTGGGTGTCCATCTTGCTTCACGTCCCCACTGTCAGCGAGACCGAGACTGAGATACGCCGAGAAGACCGAAACACTGGCGGTGAGACCGGACGCAGACACCGACGTGGCTTCGTTCTTCATGAGCTGGAAAAGAAAGATCGCCAGATCGTCATGCAGCGCCGGAGTCGCTGTCGTCAGACGAAACGCAATAGCCATAGCCCAGAGAGAGTTGCATCCGCTGAGCTTCGACCGAGCCAGCGCGGCGTACGCTGGCGCTAATCGAGCAAGCGCCAGACACGCTTCTTGTGCGTGGAGAAACGCGACTGGCAACGACGCGACAGCGTCTGGACTCGACGGCAAGTGCGACAGACTCTCGATCACCGCATCGAGCACGCGATCAACAATCGAAGGGTCGTTTAGCACCAAACTCTCAAGAACCTCCACGCCAAGAGGGATGTTCATGCAAAACTGGACGACGGAGCTCAAGCGGAAAGGCGACAGCGTGGTGTGAGGAGCAGCTCCACTCCCCGCTTCGACCTGCAAGGATACACTCGCAAGCGCACTCACCAAGATCGCCACGAGCTCGTCTTTATAGATCTCGTTCGAGAACAGCTCGCTCTCTCGGACCACACGACTCGGTCGCGCCTGGAAGCTCTGCGTGTACACCTCTGCGAGCACGATGCACGTGCGTTCTTGCGCATTTCCATTCTCGAACCGGCGATAAATCGGCATCGCGTCCGCCTGAGCAGCAGCGAGTGCGTCTCCTTCTCTCGGTGCTTGCTGCTGCTTCTGCTGTTCGCGTAACTGTTGGTGCACAAACCGCTCAATGTCGGTCAACTGCAGCATCTGGAACACGTGAGCATACTCGCGCAACGCATTCACCTGCTCGTAGTGAACCAGCGCTTTCGAAAGCGCATGGCTGGATTGCGCTAGACTGCTGGCATGACGTCCAAGCGCATGCGACGACCGCGCGTGATCGAGACGCGTGAGGAGTGGGAGAAATGGCGCCAGCAGCAGCGCTTCGTCGTCGGTGGTGTTTCCATCGCGTGTCGCGGTCGATGACGCTCGATGTGGGAGGTCTTGGAAGCTGCCCGTCGCGATGGCGTTCAGGAGCACATAGGCGTGCCTTGTGGTGCCGTCTGCGGACGCGATATCCGTCGCAACCGCCTCCATATCCACATCCGCATTGGAGGCGCCACTCGCCATCTTGGATTGTTCCGACTCTGCTCTTGATTGCAATTGAAAAAAGGGTGAGAGCAAAAAGGGGAAAATGGTGATGATATACTGTACGCACTTGGTAAAGTACGATATGCAAAGTACGGATGTTTGGTTGCTTTCGGTAAGTGCGTTTACCGTAAATGTGGCACAAAGAGTCCCGATATCAAATATGTCCCTGATGTGCACCTTCTTTTGCTGTATATTGCAGCATTCTTCAAATTGATTCCCGAAACAATCAAGAGATCATCATCATGCAGCATCGAGACGACGACAGCAGCTCCCACGTGCACGATGCCCACGTCCACACAGCCTCTTGCTCCCCACATGACCATCGCGACCATGCACACCACCACGAGAGTGCTGCTGCAACGGCAGTCTCGGAGGAAGAGATCTCCGACGAGCAAGCGTTTATCTTGGAGCTCGTCGACGCGTTCCAGGACGAACCCGCCAACACACTGACGCGCGTACAGGAGCTGCTGCAGTATTTCCCCCAGTGGGTCGATCTCTGCGACGCAGACGGTCGCACCGCGCTCTTCTTCGCCGTGTATGCGCGCAACCTCGAGCTCGTGCGTGTGCTGTTAGCTGCGGGTGCGAGCGCGGATGCGAGCGCGCAGGTGAGTGGCGAGAGCATCATGGTGTTGGCGTGCATGCTCGGCGACGTGGAGATCGTGCACCTGCTGATGCAGTATGGCGCCGCGTTCAACGACGTGCATATGCTGGTCGGCAACATCTCGCCGTTGTATGCAGCGTGTAAATGCGGTCATGTGGAGATTGTGCAGCTGTTGGTGCGCAATGGCGCGTTCCTGGACGACGTAGACGAAGACGGCGCGACACCCTTCATGGTGGCTGCGGGCAATGGGCATCTGCGGATCGTCACGTTCCTCGCAGACATGGGCGCTGGCACGGAACGAGCGACGCCGTCGGGCTTGAGCGTCGCGTACTATGCAGCGTACAGCGGGAATTTCCGAATGCTGCGGTTTTTCATTGAAGAGCGCATGGCACTGCGTGATGCCGACGGACAGCTCACCAACCTGCTGGACGGCGCCGTTCGTGGCGGGCAACTCGTGATCGCAACGTACCTGCTCGAGACGCTCAACCTCGAAGATGAGCAGATCGACCAGTGTCTCGCTTTAGCGGTTCGGTTCGAGCATGTGGAGCTGGTGAAGCTCCTGCTCCTTCACGACGCAGACGTGGACGCGCTAGATGCTGAGAATGGGAAATCCGCGCTGCATGTCGCCGCGCAAGTAGGCGATGCAGAGATCGCAGAGGTGCTGATCACCAGTGGCGCCGACTTGACGCGTGCGACCACATCGACGGGGTACACGCCCATCCATGAGATGGCCAAGACCGGACACAGGGAACTGCTTGAGCTGGTGCACAAACTTCGTCCCGAGACCGATTTCACGGTGGTGTCCCAGTTCGACGCCCTCACGCCGTTGCACTTGGCTGCTGGCAATGGGCATACAGAAGCGGTGCGTTTTCTTGTCAGTATCGTGCAAGAGCGTGGAGACATTGACGCTCCTGGTCCGCGCGGACAAACCCCGTTGATCGTGGCCGCTGAATACGGCTTCCTCGGTGCTGTGCAAGTGCTCGTGTCTGTAGCAGGCGCCAATATTGATGCGAGGACGGACAACGGCTCGACTGCGCTCATCGGTGCTGCGTACATCGGGGAGCTTGATCTTGTTCGGTACCTGTGTGAATGTGGCGCAGATGTGGATCTCGCAACGACTGGAAATGTGACGGCGCTGCATGCTGCAGCTCAATACGGTCATGTGGACGTGGTTGAATACCTGCTCGAGGAGCGTAGGGCAAGCGCTGATTTCTCGTGGACAGGAGCGTCGTCGCTCTTGGCAGGACCAGTGATGAATGGTCATTTGTTTGTGATTTTCGTGCTCGCAGCGCATGGCGCTCGATTGGATTACAAAGGAGGGCAACACCTTTCTCCCCTGCATCTCGCAGCACAGTACAAACAGCCAGGAGTCGTGCGATTGCTGGTGCTGGCGAGCGGGGTGGACGTGAATGCGGTCAACGAGTTCGAAGAAGACGGAGTCGAACTGCGCTCCACGCCACTGATTGTCGCGGCGCAACGAGGCTATTTGGATATTGTCAAGTGTTTATGTGAGCACGGCGCTGACGTTGAGCTGCCGAAGCACGACGGGATGAGAGCACTCGATGTGGCGCGAGCTGCGGCGAGATCCGATGTCGTCAAGTACTTGGTCACGGAGCGAAACGCGCACCTCGAAGGATCGTTGTCCTCGGAAAGCGTATTCTAAATGGAAGCTCAACAGCACTGGCGTTGTGAAACGCAACCCCGACGTGTTCGCGAAAGACCAAGATCTAGCAAAGCGGCCAGTAGGTATTCCAGCGCGACCTCATTCTGAATGTGGACATGCAGAATTAGCATTCGTGAGAATCCTGCTTGCATCGCAGATGTCCATCCTTGGAGAGAAAACACATCCTGCAGTGGTGTTTCGGCACTGCGCCAAGTTCTCATTCTGCTTGTCCTGAAAGCGGAATTCAAATGTGCACTCGATTAATAAATCTATCGCTCTCGATACTACCGACTTCGCCAATGACAAAGTCGCCATCCTCGTAATGCCGTTCCATCTGGAACATATCCCAAATAATCTCCGAGCCATCGCTTGGTGCGCGCAGTCTCGCGCCATGCGTGGTCAAGAGCTGCAGCAGCTCCTCGTGGCCATTGCACCGGGCAACGGATGCTGGCGTGAACCCTTCGACGTTCGTGCACTCAATATTGGCGCGCTGCTCTTGGATCAAGTACTTGGCGACGTCCGCATGACCTTTCAGTGCGGCGAGAAACAGCGCGGACTCGTTTGTATCGGTGACGCCCTCGACATCAGCGCCGCTTTCACACAAGTACTTGACAATCTCCAGGTTTCCGCAGGACGCTGCGACAACGAGCGGCGTCATCATGAACGTCTGCACGCCATCCCCCCATGCGCTCTTTGCCTTTAAGCCGCATGCAGCGTTGACATCCGCACCACGCTTTACCAACAATCTGACGACGTCCAAGTGGCCACGTAAAATCACTTTGCAAAGCAAATTTGAACCTTTGTCAAGATGGGCACTGGCGCCGTGCGATAGAAGCAAGCGAACGACTTCCAAATGACCGCTCAAGGCACCTATACGCAGCATCGACGTGCTCCTACTCGATCCGTCCGCACCCATGTTTGCTTCGCACTCCTCCAGCAAATACTCCACAACATCGACGTGGCCATTTCGAACGGCGGCGAAAAGTGCCGTGGGGTATTCTCTGTTAGATGTCACCAAGTTGACATCTGCGCCATGCTCACAGAGGTACTCAACCACCTCGACGCTGCCTTTCAGCGCAGCTTTAATCAGTGCGGTGGACCCGTACACTTTCGCATTAATGTTCGCACCGTGTGCCACGAGAATCCGAGCGACCTTGACATCGCCATTCCCCGCTGCAATCATGAGCGGCGTCTCACGCTTTCGGTGTGTATCTGGAGCGTTGATATCCAAATCGGGCAGCACCTTCAGTAAAAACACCAACACATCGGCATAGCCATGGGAGACAGCTCGGTACAGAGGTGGATCCGATGGGATCGACAACGCTGCGGAGCAGTCCAGATCCTTGCCGAAGAGGTTTTCCACGAGCTCCAGCATGGCGAATCTGCCAAAGCCCACCATCACGTGAAGTGCCGAGTGCCATTTCCGCGCGGCGCCGAGTCGGACATCAGCGCCATACCGAAGCAGTACCTCGAGAATCTCGATGGAACCAAACTCGATCGCATAGAACATCGGCGTGCACGCATTCTCATCCACACTGTTTACATCTGCACCTTTGCATATCAGCATTTCCACCAACTCGATCTCCTTCAGCTGGATAGCGCGAACAAGGCACGCAGTTACATGGTCCCTGTCGTGGTCTACATGCTCCAACAGATACCACACCATCTCCAATTGATCGCCGCGGAAAGCAGCTTCAAGAAGGTTCTCTTTGCTTCCATCGTATTTGTACTTTCCCGAGCCGGTCCTAACAAGAAACTTGAGTACCGCGAGATTCCCATTGAACGCGCATTGATACGCCACGCTCGTCTGCCACGTGGTTACTTTGGACACATCCGCGCCAACCGAGACCAAGTACTCCACGATGCGAAGTCGTCCACGCGCAGCGGCCACCATCAGCGGCGTGACTCCCTGGTCGTCCGAGTCATCTACTTTCGCTCCGTTCTCGACGAGCCACTGAACGACCTCCAAGCGCGCAAATCCACACGCGACGTACAGCGCCGAGGTTCTTCGGTGCGCATATCCGCCGTTGATGTTCACCCCTCGACTCAGCAGCGTCTTGGCCGTTTCGAACCGACTGAACATTGCGATGACCATCGCGGGCGTGTCCCGTTTGCACACCCCCGTCGCTTGCTGTCGCACACCATGCTTGACTAAGAAGAGCAGCAGCTTGGCGATTTTCACCTTGACCAGATCTTTGACGTCGCGAGCAGACAGCGGAGTACGAAGCGGGAGTGGTCGAGGAGTCGTCGCTGCTGTCCTTCTTCCGTCTCGAACGCCATGCAAAGCGGCGTGAGGCGCATTGTTGTTGTCGCGGTCATCTTGCGGCGTGTAGCGATGCAGCGGCTCGCTCTGCTTCGCATCGCTGGCGTTCATTGCGACTGTGGCGCGCAACGGCGTCATGGATTGTGTCTCTTCACCTGCTCTGCGATTGCCGCGACATTCTCATTCTTCACAGATTGGATTCCGTAATCAGATTGGAGACAAGTCGTTCCCCAATCATCGCCGGATACTATCCGTACATGAATGGACCGAAAAAATGGATGTGTGGAAGGGAAAAAGAAGGGACCTCGGAATTGGTTGGTTGGCGAGGGCGAGGTGGTGGTGGCTCGATCTCTTGGTGGCGATAAGGAGAGCGATCATTTGGGAATCGGTGCACACTCGCTGTTACCTGTTGGTGGTCGCGTGCGTGTTTGCCGACGAATGTATATGTGTGTGTGTGTTTATGAGTGAGAGCGTTTAGCATGTGTGAGGAGTGATGACCACATACTTTGGTCCGTGTTCTTGATCCGCGTCATCGCGATGAAATGCATCAAAGTACTGACTTCACAAGCATTCTCTATTCGATTGCATTTCTGTCTGGGTGGGTGGTTGTGGCACAAAGACACTGGGAAAACGAATGGTCTTTTTGGTTTGTGTTGCTGGTGATTAGAAATTAACAAGTGGAAATTACCCTTTTGCTCCTTCACCGGAGAAGCATGTCGACTTTTACATCTGTGTTGATGAAGCAACAACAAACCAAAACAACCATCGTGAGAGGTAGTGAATGCATGCATCAATCTACAAATGAAAAACACCGAGCATTTGTGGTGGTGAGATTACTCCACAAATTGTGTTATCTCTGTTTCTCATGTCGTCACTTGGAGACAGAAGCAATCTGTGGAGTGAGTCTCGGTGGACGAGCATCAAATCGAGCATTCCAGCAAAAGAAAAGCATGAGTTGTGCATGAGCACAACTCGATTCGCGATGGCAATCACTTTGCTGAGTGTAGCCATTCAATTGGATTAAGTACGATCTCATGCAATTTTGCTCGTACTTAGTGGGACTCATTCCCAAAATATATCGAAGAGGGTGATTTTCTGTCTTGCATTTCCCGTTTCGGTACTTAGCACTTGATTTGGTGGATACCTCACATAGTGACACATGTCACTATTTCTGCTAATGACATGGACACCTCCGGAATTCAAACACACCTCCATTCTCATCTCTCTCATCTGTGATTGTGAGTCGCTCTCTCTCTCTCTCTCTCTCTCTCTGTGTCGCTCATAGGAGGACAGCATGGTCGTCGCGAAGACGCCGCTGCGCGTGATCTCGCTGCTGCCGTCGGCGACCGAGAATTTCTCGGCGCTGCTCGAGTTCTGCCAAGCGAAACGTGCTGCTTGTGCTGGTGCGGCGGTTCCCCCTCCGCTGCCGGTGCTCGTGGGGCGATCGCATGAATGCGACTTCCCAGCGACCGACCACGTACAAAAGCTGCCTGTGCTCACAGCTGCACGCACGGCGTTCACGAGCTCGGCGGATACCCACCAGCAAGTGCGACAGGCGCTCGCAGACGCGTCGTCACTCTACCATCTCGACGCCGAGCGACTCGTGGCGTTGGCGCCCGATGTGATCCTCACGCAGAGCTCGTGCAAAGTGTGCTCGATTGACTTGGCGACCGTCGAGTCGTCTCTCCTTGACGGCACTGCATCCTCAGAGCCTTCGCCTTCTCCCAGTGAGTGTGGAATCGCGAGTCCTACCGAACCGCTGATCCCAGCGATCCCGGGGAAAACAGCGCGCATAGTGACGTGCAACCCGACCAGTCTGGTGCAGGTATTGGTGAACCAGTTCCAGCAAATGGGACGTGAACTCGGTGTGGCAGACGAAGGCGATGCCATGGCGCAAGAGCATCTCGCGCGACTCCAGGAACTGCAGCACAAAGCGCAAATTGCTGCTCCAGTAGCAGAGGGATCACGAGGTGGCGGCAAGAAAGCGCCGCGCGTACTGATGGTCGAGTGGCTCGACCCGCTGTTTATCGGCACGATCGGGTGGATGCGCGAGATCATCGAATACGCGGGTGGGGAAGTCGTCGAGTCGTTGGATGGAGCACAGGCTCGAGGGGAAGGTGGTGGGGACGTGGGTCAAGTGGACGTCATGATCGTTGCGCTCTGCGGTCTCTCTTTAGAGAAAACCGAAGATGAGATCCGCAATGGTCGTGTGGGGGGATGGTGGGATGAGTTGCATGCAACACAGCAGAGCAGGTACGGCAGAGTGCCCGATGTGTACTTCGTGGACGGGACTTCCATGTTCACACGACCCACTCGGCGCTTGCTACTGGCGCTGGAATGGCTCGTCAGCGTGCTGCACGATCCTCAGGGCGAGTGGAAAGCCAATTCGACATTCCCATACAAGGAGTTCGCATTCGAGCCGACGAAGGAAGCACCCGCAGCCAGCAGCACACTCTCTCCCGAGCTTTTAGAGATCGAGGAGCTCCACAAAGCGGCGTGCTTGAAGAAAGAAGCCATGTACAAAGATCCCGCGACCGGGTACTCGGTCCTCACCGCGCATTTCCTCAAAGAACGTCAAGTGTGTTGCGGGAACTGCTGTCGCCACTGTCCGTACGGACATGCGAATGTCAAAGACGCCTCGCGCCGCAAGAACCTCATCGCACAAGATGTGTTCCTGAACCCACGCAGCAAGCGCCGGTCGAAAGCGCAAGATGCGCCTGGCGGACACATCGTCTGGCCTCAGGGTTTTGCAGAGAGTGAAGGTGCAGTGGAAGGTCCGCGCGATCTTGTGGTGATGTTCTGGAGCGGCGGCAAAGACTCTTTCTTGGCGCTGAGTCACTTGTACGCGAACTATGCAGCGCGAGCGCAGAAGCAAATGCCGCAGGTGGTGCTGCTCACGACGATCGATCCGGAAACGAATGCCGTGCCAGTGCAAAAGATCGATGTGCAAACGATCGTCGCGCAAGCCGAAGCGTTGGAGTTGCCGTTGTACTTGGTCGCGGTGGGACTCGGAGGCGGGTACGCTGCCAAAGTGGAGTCTGCGTTGAAGGACGTCCCTGGACAAGTCAAGAAAGAGCAAGGCATTGCTGCGCTCGCGTTTGGGGATTTGCACCTAGAAGACATCCGTGCATGGCGGGAACAAGCGTTCGCGAACGACTACAACCTGTTGTTCCCCGTGTGGAAGAAAGACTACAAGAGCGAGTTGTTGCCCGCGCTTCAGCAGCTTTGCGTGCAGACCCAGGCGAGGATCACGTATTCGACCATCGATTCGCAAGAGCTCCAGCAGCAAGGATGGCAAGCTGGCATGGCGTACAAGTGGGAAGACATTGAGGCTCTCAATGCGAAGGAAGCGCTCGGCGTGGACCTCATGGGGGAGAGTGGCGAGTTCCACACGTGCGTCAAATTTCCTGGTATGGAGTAATAGAATCTGAAAAAGAGATCATTCTGGCAGGGAGGACATACACACACACAAAGTTTGCAATGCTCTCTATTCGCTTCGCTTTCACATTTCTGGAAATAATGGGGGGAACACACATTTCACACACGTGTTCAGATCTGGACATCCGGGTCGTCGACGCAAAACACATTGAAGATCCGCTTCGAGAGCGCTCGCTCGATGTTGCGCTCATGCAATTTGTCGGCCAGCAGGTCCTCTTTGGCTTCTTGACTGACTGCTGGGTTACTGTACGCGTGCATGAGACTCGTAAATGTCGGGAAATGATCCATGATGCTCTGCGCTTTGTCTTCACTGACGCCAGGGATCATTTGAAGCATGCGCAGCCACGAATTTGCGAAAGTGTTCATCGTCGCACCCGACGAAGTCACTCGGAACGAATGCAACCGGGGAACGCTTTCCAGGAAATCCTCCTGCGCGGTCTTCTTCGTCGCAGCGATGACGATTTCGCGTGTGAGCATAGCCACATAGGATGCGGTGTCGTCCAGGTCCACGGTAAACTATTGCGTGGGAAAAGACAGTATAGATTAGCGTCCCCATTTGATGCCAAATACATGCACGAGCGAATAGCACAATCACTTGCTTTCGTGTGGGTTTCAGCGTCCATAAACAGCTGAAACGCCATTTCGTGGAGATCGCTGAACGAAAACTGAGCGCCTTGGGTGCCCGAGCTCTTCTTCTTGTGGTTGATCAAGCACCTGTCCATGTCTTCGACAATTAGAAACGTACTCAGCTGCATCATCAACGCGGTATCCTCGCCACCACGCCGAGATGCGTGTGCCTGCAACTCCCTCTTCAAAAACTGCATCGTGGCCAGCACTTCGCTGTAGGATTTCTGCTCCAACAACCGGAGAAAGTCTTGTGCCTGAAAGTAAATCGCAACCGAAAAGAACCGAGAACGTGTTGCCGCTGTGGATCCGCTGCCGCCACGCTCTTGCCCGCTTTCTCGTCGCTCCCACTGAATCACGTTTGGGAACATACAGTCGAAAGGCTGCTCCATCTCGTAAACCAATGGTTTGTTGTTGTAGACATGAGTCTGTAAGGCCACTTGCAGCGCTTGACCAGCTGCAGAGGCTTCCAGCGTTCTCTCCAAGCGCACGACCGCAACGACTGGTTCGCGCTTGGAAGTCAATGGCGGCGCCGGACTTTGACTGCTTTTCTTCTTCTTGCTCTTCGGTTTCTCTACTGCGTGTTGCTGCTGACGCGGCGCTGATTCCTCTTCGTCTTTTCGAGTGGCAGGAGCTGCCGCAGCTCGCTCTGTCCGTTCCTGCGGCGTTCGCTCGCGTCTGAGATTCATCGATGCCATCGCTGGTGTCGTTGATGCTGATATAAATTGTGCTGGCGCTGATATTAGATTCCTCCAAGATGGTAATGCTGGTGGTGCTTGACCGGTTGCTATGCTACTGTACAAGAAACCACCTCCCTGTGCTACTGTCGGCTCACGCTGTGCATGTCGATCAGCACTTGACTCGACACTACACGAGGCATTTGCAATCCCACCATTCCTCGCGCCACCTCGAGTCATTGCGATCCGTTCAGAGAGCGGACGTGCCAGCCGTAAATCCTCGAGCATCGCGTCGCATTCTCCATCCGACGATGGCGCCACGGGAGGGGAGTTTGGAGGTGTCGATATGGTGGATACTTCTAAAGGAGGAGCGGGTGATGATGGTGACGGCGAAAGCAACGTCGGCGATGGATGGAGCTCGTCTTGCGATAACGAAATCAAAACCACTCGGCTTGCACGGTGCTCGAATGCCACCTCTAACGTCGACACTGACGTCCCGTTCGCTGATCTTGCTCTTTCGACTGACGAAGGTGTTGTTGGTGATGTCAGATCCACAATGCTCTCTCTTCTATTTCCTGTATCCGGTGAGAAAAGCGCTTGGTCGACTGGAATCCCATCGAATCGTCGCGGTACTGCCGCACTTCTCGCAGCACGTGGCGGCGTAATGAGCTCAATCACTACGGCTGGCTCTTGCACGCTCGATTGTTGTTGTTGTTGCTTCTTTTTCTTGCCGCTGTCGGGGATCCCGAGTTCTTCGAGCATCTGGTCGATCTCACCCTCGTCGCCACTCCCACTCCCACGTCGCTGGCTGCTGCGATCTCGACGCACTGCTGATCCTGTTGGCGCCTGCTGCTGCTGCTGCGTGGAGCGCGGCCGCTTCTTTGAGGCAGCGGACGACGACGTCGCCAGCACGATGTCCATATTCGCGGCACTTTTTCGTTTTCTCGTATTTTTTGCAGTTTGCTCACACAATTCAAAAAAAAAACAGACAAATAAATTGAATTCGTACTTGATCGGGAGTGATAACATTATCGTACTTAAATGGAACACAATAGTAGCAGCATTTCGTACTCAAGCGGAGTGCTGTACCCATCCAGCAGAAAAGCATGGCGACTTGGAATCTGGATGCCACATCATTGAATGCGAGACAGCGCAACTGCATTCCCAATCACTCAACACCTGGAGAGGATCTCAGCCCATTCCGTTCCACACGGATCCTCGTTGCGACCTGCCTCATAACCTATCGCAATAAGAAGCAAGCGGAGGGATCTCTGCGCGGAGCCCCTTCAAGACACGAAGTTGACGAACTCTTTCGCCAGCTGTCGAGGTCGGATCCAGCGGATCGCCAGCAATGACCTGGTAGTGGTCGAACACGCACTGTGCGAACGCGTTTCCTCCAGTCATTTGTCGGAGATCGGCCGTCAAGCCGAAAGACTCCCAAACAGGCAAGTGCGCCTTGAAGTACATTCGAGCATCTGGGAGATGGTGCTGTTGCTGTTCCGAGACCACGCGACCACGACGACGAGTGATCACATCACGGCAGCTCTCGATGGAGTCTCGCGGACACTGAATCTCGACAGAATAGATCGGCTCCATCAACGCCGGTGAGGATACCAACTGACATGCGAAGACACTGCGACGCACGGTTGGTATGATTTGACCCCCACCACGCTTGATCGCACCACCGGACATCGTGACGTCGAGCAGGTTGACACGCATGCCACGCACGGGTTCATCACAGAGCACCCCCTCTTGCGTGGCCCAGTCGAATCCACTGAGAGCCGAGTCCTTGATCTCGTAAAGGAACTGCACTCCCCTGGTTTGATCCACGAAAAGGTTGGGACCATTGCCATCGGGACCATAGCTCCAAATTCGTCGAGCATCGGCGACATCCCAGCCATGACACTCGGCAAGGTACCGTGCACGCACCTTCGCGTTGGACTGCGGCGCCACATCTGGCTTCCCGCTCTCGATCTCTTGTGTGAGAGTCTCCCCCAATGGCACACTCGCACAAAAGATGCGATTGTGTTTATTTGGCGACTTGGCCAAGCACGTTTGCGACGATTCCGTGGTGATCGTCTCACGGTAGGACCCGATCGGCTCCGAGATGCTCAGTTCGCAAGAGTGACTACGCAAGTCGGCTTGCAGCTCTTCCAAACAAAGGTTCAAATGGTGCTCGCCTGTGGCAGCGATCCTTGGTCTCACATAGTAATCCGTGTCGCACACTACCGCCGAATCGCACGTGGCAAGGCGCTTCATTGCTTCCACAAGCTTCGGGAGATCGGTCGCACTCTTTGGCTCAACAGTGACCTGTACGACTGGCGCCACGGAAAACTTCATAGCGCGGATGCAGTGGCCAGTTTCCGAGGTGGTGATGGTGCCGGTCTTTGCCAAGTACTGATCGATACCGACGAGCGCACACGTGTTCCCTGCTGGAATATCGGAGAGTTGATCGTCCGCTACACCTCCCACCACAACCATGACGCGGTCAATGCTCTTGACCCACAAAGCCGCCGTTTTCTTCACTGGCTCGTATTTGGGACCAAGAATGCGCACTTTTTGACCCGCGGAGATCTTTCCTGCGAAAACGCGGCCATAGGCATACACTCGACGTCCCTTGTGTGGTGCCAAGCTGGTGCCTTTCACCATCCTTGACACGTACATGACCAGCGGTCCGTTGATGTCGCACGCTCGGATCGAGTTGGCGCATTCGTCGTCCATAGGACCGGAGTACAAAGTGTCTGCACGGTATCGCTGCGCATCCACAGGCGACGGCAGGTGAACGACGATCATGTCCAAGATGGCATCGGTTAACGGCAGCCACTGTCGCAGGACTCGCATCGCGAGATCCTTGCCCCTCAACTCGCCATATTCTCCGACAACCTGGAGGTCAGCACCGACAGCTTTGAGCATTGCGTCGAGGTTGTCCGCTTCCGCCTCCCCGCTCACAACCGCATCGTAAATCTTGAGAATGGGGTCGATGACAAATTGGCAGAATCCGCGCTTGAGGGTCCCTGCGTCGTTGTTCGTCGTGACCCACTGCTTGGTCTCGGCATCGAAGAACCAGTCTCCCCACAGCTTCTCCAGCATCTGCGCTTCCCTGAGACCAAACTTGGTCGCGTACATGCGCGCGACTGTCTGTAAAGTGAACCCCCATTGGTGGAGTGCGCATCCAAACACCACAGTCCCGTTGTGTGCAGACACTCGCCTGTCGCCGACCTGCTCGATGCAGTCGTAGTCGTAGTCTCCGATAAGAGTATTCGCGCGTTCAAGGACACGCGTGAGCGCTTGGTAGGCATCTTCGGGTGCCATGCGCAGCTCCAGAAGCACGAGATCGAGTTTGTTCACCATGACAACCGGTTTCACACGTTCGCGGAGTGCTTTGCGCAGCAAATGCTTGGTTTGGATCCCCACTCCTCCACCACTCCCAGTAGTCTCAAGGTCATCCACGATAACAAGCGCGCCATCGGAAACACGAAGCGACGTCGTGACGTCGGCGGACAAGTCCATATGTCCGGGACAATCGATCACATTGATCAGATACTCGGACGATTCCAGCGATGACGGGTTTGTCTTCTCAATGCGTTCAGCAGCAGCGGAGGGTTCTCTGCTGTCTTCACTCTCCACCATTGCACCCGCCTCACGCTCGCATGTAAAGTGCAAAGACACACTGATGGGGGTATCGATGGAAGAAGCCCCGTGGTCATCTCCATCCTCACAGGAACTACTCGAACGCGAGTCGCACGTCATCGTGGCGGCGGTGGTAGTGTCTCCACCAGTGACCAGGTTCATCCCGGCGTGGGCTACAAGCGCATCGGTGAGCGTGGTCTTCCCAGCGAATGCACTCGCGATCACAGCGACGTGGCGGATGTTGTGTGCGCGGTCCATGAGCGCTCGCATCCTCGCAGTCGTGACGTCCACCTGCCCTTGCATGTCATGCACACTTTTAAAACGCCAATACAAACACATCGCGGCTGGTAGTCGCTGTTCGTACCATGGTTCCTGAGTGCTGTCTCTGCTGCTGTATGCGGTGTACGTGCGGCGGAAGGCGTCGTCGTCTTCTTCGTCGTCGTCTTCTTCTTCTTCGTCTCCTTCTTTTGTGTGAGATGCAGCATGGACAATGACAATCGATGTCGATCATGGAATGGGTACAATCGGAACGACGTCGCCCATCCTCTCACAGTAGCAAGAAACGGTTCTAAAATGGTCTTTGTCATCCCTTCGATCGCCTTTTTGGTTGTCTCAATATGTTGTTATTTTGTGAGAGGATGCGCAAATCGAAAAGTCGACTTTGCATGACAATCGCAACAAAAGCAGTCTCTTTGTGAATGCAAAAGCGAGCTTGTGAGACTCAATGACGAGAAGAATTCCTCCTCCGACAAAACACTTCGATCGCTGCATATCCAAATGCGCGTGTTTCTCCCATTTTTATTTTCTTTATGCGCTTGACGAAGACAAAAGCCCACACTCTATCTATACTGCTTGGTTGTTCTTGTGTGTGTCTCACTACTGCTGCTGCTGCTGCAATGCGTGTGTGTGTGTGTTCATTCCTGGTCATCGGTTTCGTCTTCGAACTCCTTGATCACTTCTTCGGTGGCTTGCACCAGTTCCACGAGCGTCGGGTTGTCGCACAGGTTGAAAAACTCTACACTGCCTTCCGTTGGCGGGAGCACGAGCACGTCGTATCCGTCAGGACCCTTCACGATGCCTTCGCTCGAGTATGGGATGTTCTCCTTCTTTAAAAAATCTTCCACGAGCGCGAGCTTGTCGACCCACAAACTGATAAAGTTTGGGTGGTTGAAGCGGTTGCGCAGCGCGCGGGTCTTCTTCTGGTCGGCTTCGATGCGCGTCGGGTACTCCCAGTCTTCGACTTCGACGTCACGCACACCGACGATCTTGAATGGACGAGCAGCAGCATCCTACACACAGCGTAATCCGATTTAAATGCGTCCACGCATAGATCCATAAGTAAATTTGAAAAATGAAAAAAACGTACGCTGTCTTCCTGTTCAAAGTGGATTGGACGCAGCACTTCCGCGGCGGCGTCGCTGCTCGCCTTGACAGCGAAGGAGCGCGTAGCGGCGACCGCCGAGGCGCGCGAGTGCACCAAAAGAAGCGAGCGCTTGGCGAGAACTCGTTGCATCATCCTCCTCGTGCTTCCTGTTTGCTTCTTGTCGCTTCTTGTCGCTTTCCGACACGACAGGACCAGACAATCACTGGCCGAACACACTCTCGATTCCGACAGATTCCGTCACCTTCGCGCAACCTCCACCCTTCCATCACAGTAGAATCCAGGTATGCGCTATCACAGGCTCACAAATGAGCAAAAGCGATCGACTCGAGCGAGAACGCAGCATGCTGTATGCTAGGGTATCCTGTATGCTGGGATCTGTTTCGACAGGTCGCATTCAACAAACTGCAAACTGTAAATTGGGAGGGAGTGGTTATGCTTTCCAGGTTACGCTCAATTACGATCGCGTTTCGTATCGAGAGAAGCTCCCACAAAAACGGGTGAACGAACATGAGCACTTTAGCAGCGGTCGTGACGCCGACGTCCGGCGTCGATGGCGGCAAGTCGTCGCTCCAGAAGCTCAAGCACGTGTGCGACTCGGTCCGCGCGATCCTTTCGTCGCTCCACGACCAGCGGAAGCGCGCGAAAGCGGAGGGCACGCCACTCGACAAGTCCCAGTTCAAGCAGCAGCGCTGGCAAGTGCTCGTGCTGCTCAGCGCGATGAAAGCGGGCTTGCGCGACACGTTTCTCGAGGCCGATGAGTGGAAGAAGCGCGTGCAGGAGCAGAAAGATGTCGTCGAAGCGCATCAGTTGAAGCTGCAGAACCTGCTGTACGAGAAAGACCACTTGCTGCGCGAGATCCGTCGCTGTCGAGGTTTCAGGTATGCTTGCTGCGAGTTGCACTATATGGCGTGCGTTGGTACTAAATGTGTGTGTGTGGCGTCGATCCTGGAACCAGCACGAAGGAGATGGATAAGATCGAGTTTGAAAATGGGAAGCTGCCGATTTCCGTGGACCCGGAGATCCACCGCCAGCATTTGGACCAACTGACCAAGGAGCTGGAAACGCGCAAGCGGTACGTAGCGTTTCGCTCTTGTGCGATGCTTGTGGTGAGTGGGCAGCTTTTGCTGATCTACGATGTGTGTACTTGGATATCCCAACCACAACGAAACACAGGATGATCGCGCAATTGAAGCAGCTGAAGGAGCGCATCGAGAAAATCGATGCGGCTTCCCAGGCGAAGCAGAGTTTCCTCGATGGACTCCGCCAGGAAGTGTCGACGATTGAAGACGCGACCAAAGCGCTGCAGAAATACATGGGCACGCCCGTGACGGCCCAACTGAATCGTCAACACGAAGCGAGTCACCTGCCTGCGCCATTGTACACGCTGTACTGCGAGCTCGAGGCGTATCAAATTGCGAGTGACAGTTCGTCGCAAATGGGGCTTTCGATTGTCGATGCGAAAACATCGACGACTGCGACCAAGCCGAGTGCTCATCAAAAGAGAAGCTTCCCAAGCGCACTGCTGCAAAATGGGAACGCGACTTCGTCGGACCACGAATCGTCGAAGAGACTCAAAGGTGCGTCGCGATCGCCATCTGTGGCGGCCACGTCACTCACCGCCGCCACTGCTGCTGCTGCTGCTGCTGCTGTGACGGCAACTAGCCAACCTGCTGCATCTTCGACGAGATCTGCTCCATCCCGCTCGCCTTCGGTGCTGCGCTCCAAGACGCTGCTTTCGTTAGAGAGTGGCGAGATTGTCACGACCGGAACCGCCGAAAAATTGCTTGCCTTGCGACCATATGAAGACGATAAAGAAGATGCGTCTTCTTCGAGAGCAACTGCCGAGACAACTGCCGAAGCCATGGATGTGGATGCGTCTACCACCAACGACCAAGTTGTCGTGTCCAAGGAAGACGAGGAGCGGAAAGATGGAGCAGCGGGGGAGAACGGGGAAGAAGAAGACGAAGCGCGTCGTCACGACCTGTGGAAACCAAGTGAAAAGGCGCTGATGCTCACGCTGTCGCTTTCCGTGGACGGCGAGAGCGTCGAAGGATCGCCAGCGATGTCGTCCTTCTCGATCCTGTTTCAGTATTTGCCGATCGCAAAGATTGTCACCGCAGAAGTCGTGAAGTCCCAGCCGGCAGTGCACCTCGCGAACAACAGCAGCCACCACAATGTATTGATGAATTTGTTCCCAGGCGACGACGGTCTCGACATTCCTCGGTTGGCGTGCAACTATGAGTTTATCCAGACCAGTGCGGGCAGTCCAGACGTGCAATTCCCAGCAGATGCATCGTGTCGTCCATACTACTGGACGCAATGGATTTGCGGCTTGCATCCGATGAAGCGCCTCACCGATGGCGATGAAGGCGGGGAAGCACTCACAAAGCGTCGTCCAGAGCCATCGGTACGCAGCGTGATGAACCAGTTAGCGAAGCGGTTGGTGACCAGTGTGCACCTCAAGAAACAGCTCGAGCAGCTGCAGAAGGCGTCGACTGCGAGCCGCACAAATGTGGTGTTTGTTCACTCGGCCGTGAAAGCGTTGTTCCCGGGGGATATTAAAACGCGCTTAGAGAGCTGGACCGAGATCCCAAGCCCAGCCCAGGACTACTTCCAACTGTTCAAAGATCAAGCCGAGCGTTCGCGTTTCCATTTGTCGACCGATGGGTGTCGCTACTTTCGCGTTGTATTTAAGAACGATCGTGCGAAAATGCCCGCGATTGTCGAGATCTCCCCCGAGTACCCTGTGCGCGCACCGCGCTTTGTGTTCCAGCCAAAGGCGGTGACGAGTGCAAAGATGGAAAACGGCGCATTATCCACCTACGAGAACCAACTCAAAGTAAGTCGGACATCTCTTACATGCAGCGAGGGGATGTGCTGTGCTTGATCGTGTTGCTCTGCTTACTCACATCCTCCTTCTTGCTTTCTCATAGGACATCGAGGTGGAAGTGAATGCGTACTACAACGAATTGATCACGAAGGAGAGCGAGCAGTTCCTGCTGATGCACCAAGTGCGGAAAGTGCAGCTTTGCTTTGACGTGCTCAACAGTGCGCTGGCCGACGGGAGTTCCGCGCACCTGTGCTTTGGTCGCGAGCGTCGGGGAAAAGATCGACGCCAAGCGATCGTCATGGACTCGGCGTCGAAAGAACTGCGTCACCGATAGGCTTCTTGGAGCGATCCACTGAAGCAAGAAACGATAAACACGCGATGCAACGCGAGAGAACCATACCGAAGACGATTTACGTAATGACACGCACATTGCTGGTCTGTTGCTTTATGGCATTGCCTTCTCCTTATTGCAAATCGATCTGCTCTCCGTTGGAACAATTAAACAAAAGAATGCAATGCAGAAGGGACCACGATGGAAGAAAGAGGGAGTTTTTGACTTGGAGGAAAGAAAACTAGCGAGGGAATGGAGAAGCACCCATGTCGATTCAGCAAATGATAGATAGAGTAGTCTGTCTGAGTGGGTGGGTTGGATGCGAGCGCGATAGACCAGCGTCTGGTTTCTAGGACGACGTCTGCTTCTTCTTCGTCAACTGCACCGTTTCTCGCTTGAGCACATGCAGCAGCGTCTGCGAACTCTCTAGGATCTGCATCGTGTTCACACACACACACACACACAAAACGTAAGCTATGCCGAAAACCAGTGCATATTGAGAGAGAGAGAGGAGTACCTTCATATATGCGGCTTCGGTTTCCTGGATGGTTCGGTCGTACTCGTTGCGCGCCTGGGTTTTCCGCGCGAGCGCTTCGTTGATTTTACTCAAGCGGTCTGTTAAAATGGTCAAGTCCTGTGGGCAAAACAGCAGGTCCGCGCACAACGATCGCTCAGAACAGTCGGATCCTCTCGCGTTGCTCACTCGCTGCCACGAAGCTGCATGCATACCTTTTGGATCTTGGCTTTCTCTTCCTCCTCTTTGAGCATCGCGCGGTTCACTTCTTCGCGCTTCTCGCGCAGATCTTCGATGCATTTCACCAACTCGTTGTTGTAGTTCTGCAGCGTCGCGCCTTGTTGCGCCATCGCTTCCGACAAAAATGCGAAGAATGAACGAAAGAGAGAATGCCAGCAGACAAATCGGGAAAAGCTGGAAGCTGCTGCTGGGTGCGAACGAATGCAAAGGTGCGCTTTCGCAGAGCGTGCAGAGTGACAGCGTCGGCGGCTCGATGTGGATGCAGCGATGCCGGTAGCGATAGCAGGAGCAGCTTTTGCAGAAGGAAGCACGACCAATTGCCCTCGACTCGTACGCGACGCTCAGAAATGCATAGCATCCCCCCTATCCTCCTTTCCTCCATATTGAAGCCATCCGTTACCTTTTCACAGAAATGAAAACAACAAAACCCTTTCGCGCATCTAAAGTTAGAAAACCCTCTCTATATACAAGAAACCCTTATTGACACCACATACCTGTCATTTTAGTCATTAAAACACCAATAAACATACCAACTCAAAATATCAGAGGTCAAGTGTGATCCTTGCTATCTTTGATGGTCTAGACTCGTGTGGCCCACCTGAAACCAGATTGGGTATGGGGTACGCACCACATGGGGTACGCGTATCCCCCTTTTCTTTTCTTTGCAGGTCGAGATCGAGAATTATTGACTGCGAACACACACATGGGCGGCATGGCAGCGGAGGCGGCGCATGCGGGGGGCGTGCTCGATGGGTTTTTCCGGCTCCCCTTCCACGACGCGTGCCTCTCGATCAGCAGCTGGCTCGCGTTCTTCCTGTTCGCGCGCGTGTTTTTCACGTGGTGGCTCTTCCGCGACTACGAAGTCAAAGCGCAGAGCACGCAGCTGCTATTTTCGTTGAGTTTCATGTTCTCGTTCAGCATTTTCGAGATGGTGCTCTTTGAGCTCATGGACGTCATGGACGTGGCGTCGCGGCAGTGGGTCTGGCGCGTCGACTTGGTCGCGATGACGTACCTCATCGTCCTGATCCTCCCGTTGACGCTGTTTTACACCGCAGCGCGCGAGTACGGTGTGCAGAAACGCCGCCATGCGCTACTGACCGCGTGCTGCGTGTTCAGCGGATACCTCTACTGTTTTTGGCGACTCGGCGCCGTCTTGGAAGAAGATTTGCCCAAGACGTCTGTCGAAGGTGTGGTGTCTGTGTCTGTATGTGTGTGGGGACTAGGACACTGGTGCTGACGTGCTGGTGGCGTTGCTCTGTTATTTTGTGCAGCGCTGTTCTCGATTCGTAATTTTGTGAGTCGCGTGAGTCTCCTGGGCGTGATCTTCATGGCGATTCTCTCGGGCTTTGGCGCGGTCAACTGTCCGTACGAGTACTTGTCGTTCTTCTGGCGGCGAATCGCCGAAGAAGACATCGAGTTCATTGAGAAGCGTCTGCGCCACAATATCGACATGCTGCTCGCGAAGAAGAAACGACTCGCGCTGGAGACCCGCGCGATGTCGTATCGGCGGCATCAGCATGCACACACAGCGGATTTCTCGCGGTCGCTGTTGACGAAAGCCATGGGGTTCTTTAAGAGTGCTCCGAGTGAAGGTAATGAGTCGAGTTTTGGTGTGTTTTTCCAGTAGATGACTCGTGCTGAGGACTGTATTCTTGTAGAATCCTACATGAAAGGCTTGGAGGCAGAGATCGAGACGTTGGAGAGCCTCGGCCGCGAGCTTTTCCTGGAAGTGCACGACATGCGGGACGTCCAAGACCGCTCCAAGCGTGCAAGAACGCTGCGCGGACGCGTCTTCAATTTCTTTGGGTACCTGCTCTCGGTGTTTTGCGTGTACAAGATGCTCATGAGTACGATCAACGTCGTGTTCCGACGGAATCGAGAGAAAGACCCGATCACCAATGCGATCGAGAAGATTTTATACATTTGGCCGTCCGTCGCGCTCTGGGTATGCTCGCTCGCTCGTTTTTCCGTTGCGCGTTTGGCGACATTGAATACCTGACCGTGCATTTTTGCTCTCTCTTTCTGCTTGACCCCGTGTCGCTATCAGATCAATATTCGCTTCATCTCGGAAATGGCGTCGCTCGTGCTTGTCGGGATCCTTGTGTTCACCCAGACGCGCGGGTTTCTGCTCACGCTGCTCAAGATCTTCCGCGCATGGTCGAGCATTGTGTCGTCGAATAGCGTCGTGCTCTGGTTGGCGCACCTCATGGGGATGTACTTTGTCTCGTCCTTTGTGCTCATGCGCATGAACCTCAGTCCCATGCACAGGTACGGAAGGGACCATGACCTCGGATGGACTCGAGAGAGTGTTGCCTTGCAGACACTCACCATCTGATGCGCTTCTTCTATTTTCTCGTAGACAACGCATCGATGAAGTACTTGGCGACATTGAGTTCAATGTGTTTCACCGCTACTTCGACATGATGTTTGTCGTGAGTGCGTCGTGCAGTGTCGGGGCTCTCTGCTTGCTCAAATTCTCGAAAGCGTCGCGGACAACAAACGATTACGGAGCCCACGACAAATTCCCATGACCCAAAGAGAGAGAGAGATGAAGACGCATATTAAACACACACACACAAAATGTCCTTCATATACAGATAGAAGCAAGCAAGCATGCACGCAAGATGCCTTACAATTGATTTTTGGTGGTGGTGCATTTTTGGGCTTATTCTCTACAGTATTGAAGGGGTCGACGTGCATTATTATTTCTTGTGTGCTTCGCTTCACGTGGCGCATATACTTGAACGATGCTTGCTTCGGTTGCATGTACCCAGGAGCAGCATGTGGGTCGGTAGGTATCCATCATACGACGACGGTGGATGAGGAGTTTTTTGTTGTTGTTGTCGTTGTTGTAAACGATGCTTTGTTGTTGATTGGACGCGCGCATTATTATATAGATATACTGGTGGTGGATTTCGAGAGACATTGGAACTCGCAGCTCCCTTTCTTAATGCTTCTTCTCCCTCTGGACGAGCCACGGGTGCTCCAACGCTTCGGCAGCTGTCGATCGCTCCTCGGGGTTGCGCACAAGTAGCGTCTCGATGAAGCGCTTCACGTCGTCCGACATGCTGGACCAAATATCTTCCGAGAAAAACACTTTACGCGTGCCATCCGAAGTCGGCAAAAACACTGGCGCACACCCACTTAATAATACATACGTGACCACACCGACACTCCATAGGTCCGCTTCCGTGCCGTACCCTTTGCCGCTCATCACCTCGGGTGCCACGTAGTCCCGCGTGCCACACTTTGTATGCGCGCGCGCGAGCCGATTCCGCACGCCGCTCGACGAAAGCGACGACCCCTGGTCATTGCTGCTGGTCGTCGGGTGCAAATTCGCGACTTCGGTCAAACTTTCGTGCGGCGTGAGCATCACGGTGCCGTCCAGCTTGCGCGCGATGCCAAAATCGCTCAGCTTGATGTCGCTCACGTCCTGCCCATGGATCAAAATGTTTTCCGGCTTGATATCCCGGTGCACGATGCATTGATCGTGCAAGTACGCGACCGTGGCCACCAGTTTCTTGATCAGCTGCTGCGCCAACGACTCGCTCAAGGGACCATTGCGATCAATGTACTCGAAAAGCTCCTGCTTGCACAGCTCGAGCACCAGAAACAGCTCGTCGTTGCTCTCAAACAGCTCCACGAGCTGCGCGACGCCTTCGTGGCGCAAGCCATACATAATCTCTAACTCGCGCTTCAAAAATTTCACTTCCATCATCTGCCGCTTGTCGATAATCTTCACCGCGTACGACATCCCCGTCGCCACGTGCTTGCATTCCTTCACGACCGAGTATTTCCCCGAGCCGAGGATTTTACCCACCGTGTAGTTCTCTTGGAAATTGCGCGACACCGGGACATCGTCTAACAAATGCGCAATCGAAAACAGTTGCGGCGCGTGCTCGTCAAAATTGGAGTCGAGGTCGTCCAGCGAGAGCGACATGCGCGACGGTGGAGTCACTTTCTCTTTAATCGACGGCAAAAACACCGGCGCGCTCATATCGTCTTCGCCGAACATCAACGACGGTCGCGCACGGCCACGAGTGCCACCGCCACTACTACCACCACTCGTAGCATTGCTCACAGGCAGCACCAGCGCACCGGACTCCAACGACGACGCCATCGCAAACGGATTGCCGAGGTCATCGAGCGACGTCATCGCCGACGTAAACGAATCGAACGCACTGCCGCTGCTTTGCTCGGTGACTGGGTGGAAACTCGTCGCCGCCTGGATAAACGGATTCTCGCCCATTAAAAACGGATTCGCATTCGCCGCCGGTACCGCGGGGGAATGCACATCCAACGACGAAAAATCGAGCGACAACGTATCCAGACCCACCCCATTGGCGCCAGTACTGCTGCTGCTACTCGACGGTGGATTCCCCGCTTTCTTTGCGGAGGACGGTCCGCGCAGCACGCGCCGCACGCTCGCAGTATTCCGGTTCACAACAAACTGCTCCATGGCGTCGACGACCTGTTCGTCGCCGACGATCAGCAAGTCCTCGATGAGCGCCTTTTCTCGGGGAGAGACGTCCATTTTCGCCAATTCCGCGCCGTATCGGTGCACGCGCTCGACGTTTGACGTCACCGAGCTCACGCGTCCCTTGCGTTTCAAACTGGGCGAACTCGTGGGCGAGCTGGATGGCGCGCGCGAGGACAACGACGGCGTGATGCAGCCCTGCTCCACGAGCACGCGGAGCTCCTCGCACGGAGCGTACACTAGCATCTCGGCGTCGTAAATGTCGTGCACGTTGACGATGGCGGTCTCCTGCGCAGCGCCGGTCTGCGGGTTCGTCCGCATGCCCAGTAATGACGACGCTCGGATGAATGCCACGTATCTGTAAGAGCATATCGAAATGCAAACCATGCACACAGAATGTTAGTCTCGCAAACACAAATACAAACAAAACAACACAAAAGACGCATCTGCGAATGCTTGCGGGGGAGGGAGCACAAATTGGTTTTGCGCAGCAAGTGCAGACTTGCGTTTGACAACTTGATGCAGAATGCACAAGCAATACGTACGATTTGGAGAAGACGAGTTCGTGGAATCGCTGGATGATCTCATGGACGGTGGTGATGCTGGACGAGAGCTCGATCGCGACGCTGCCGGGGATGTTCTTCATGCGCACGTAGACGGTCTTCATGGTCGTCGGCGCCATGACTTGAATCGTTAATGGCGTGTCCAGTTGCATCATCATCATCGACTGGGCGGACGAAGACGACGACGACGGCATGCACTTGGCGTGTTTTATAAAATACTTTTCTTTCTTTCAAAGAAAAGAAAAGTGTGTGTGTGCAAATATAAAAAAAGGTTTGATAGATAAGGACGGATGCGTTCGGTGGGTTGCTGCTGCTGCTTCTTGTAAATGGTGTGAACAACGTCCAAAGCCAAAAAAAGAGTATGCGCGACCTTTTCTCTTGCTTGTGGAGTGTTCTTCGCCAAAGTCGAACTGATCCCTTCGCTTGCTTTGTGTTGGTAGAAAGGGGGGGGAGAGTTGGTTTTGGATGTTTCGTTCGTCCACCACTGCAAATGCAAATCCGATACAATCCAAACAGCAGCGACAACAGCGCGCAGAAAATAAAAAACAGCCGGCGGACAGGTGCTCCCCTGCAACCCGAACAACAACAGCGGGCGGGAGCTTGATGCGGTTTGACGGCTGGGAAATGCGAATGACCGAGGCGCAGATCCACAACCAGGAACAACACCAGCAAGAAGACACACAATCGAGTCTGTGATGCGAGTTGGACCTTGCTCTAGCTTTTTGTATGCAAGTGGGTTCTCCAAGTGGAGGCGGGATGGCACTGTCGAGCCAAGTCTTCTTTTCCCAGACACTCTGCAGAAAGGGAGGAGATTCGGGGTCTGCAAGCTCGCCCCACCCCTTCTCATCACTTTTTAACGCAATCGCACACCACAGCAAACAGCTGCCTTTTGCAAACCCAGCCGCACGCACTGTCAGGATTCCATTTTTGGCTCTCATGGAAAAACTCGACAACCTCAACGAAACAAATCATGGAGCGAATGAATATTGTGTTCATGCCTGCGCTTCGTAAAGACCGCAAGCGATGTGCAAAGGCATATCCAAGCGCGATCCTCGTCGCTCTCTCTTCTGCGAGTGATGCGTGCACGGAGTTTCCGCGTGCTCTCGCTTTATCTGAGCTTTTTGACTTGACTGGATGGATTCGATCGCATTCGAGTTTGGCGCACTCGCATTGCACCGCAAGAAGGACAGCGATGAGGAAAACACACACACAAAAAGATCTTGGCTTCATCAATTCCTGCAAGATTCAACGGTCCATTTTTTTTCTTTTTTGTGGATTCGCTTTCAGTCAAAGAAAGGCTCGAGCAGCAGGATGCGAGACAACCAGCTGCTCCACTTGCTTTATTTCGTTGTGTTGGCATTGTGCAAACATATCCGTGGTCTGCAGCAACAGAAGTGCGAGTGCCATCGCTTTGCGGAATGCGCATGGACTGCAGCACATGCTCGCAAAATACACCCCGCACCTCGCTTCCCCTGCTTTTGCTGGTGCTTGCGTTGCTGTTTGTTAAACATGTCCTGGTGCAGCCAGTTGGTTGTGTGGGAGTGCGGGGAGACGGAAGAGTCCGATAGGGATGGATCCATGAGCGCCAGCTGGGTTTGTAGAACCCACTCTTTGGAGTCCCAGATGTCCCCAAGGCGTTCCTCCCAGTATCTTTTGCCCGTTTCGCGCAAAGAAGGCAAACCTGACAGCGCGCATGGTGTTTCTATACGGCGCGAACGTTTTCCAAATGGGAGGGAGAAGCGCCATGTGACTTTTTTTTCCGTTCCCTTCACCGCTCGCAGGTATCCCTGAAGCGTTGGTATCGCATACGGTCGCGAAGTAAGTCAAGAATCGCTCCCACTAAACCACTCATACGTTTATGTGTGTGCTTCTCGCTTTTCTCAACTCCCGAACCAGACTTCAACTGGAAGAAAGCTTCAAACGACGCGCTGCGCTACCGAGAGAATCCAAAGCGCCTAGCGACAGACACGCTTCACGCAACGACGCGCACAAAAGATCTGATCGATTGGCTGGTGAAAGTGGGGATCTATTTCGCATATCCACAGTTTACAGCCACTAACTAAACGCCATCCACATCGGATCTCGGTGTACAAACCGCTCTTTTCTACTTCTCGCTCGAAATTGAATACACAAACACGTACAGTCCTTGCTTTTCGTGGGATACATATGCATGTGAGTTGTAATTGGCTCCTTGAAACACGGATTGTTTAGTTTTCGAAGGGTTCCTATCATGAACAACCGCTTGATATTTGCAGCCAATAGCAGTATAATTGATCATGGAGACATCAAAAACTGTGGCAGATTTGACTGCAGGGAGTGTGCGTGGAATGCGCAACCAAACATCGACGCAAACGCACAACGGAAAAGCAAGCAAGCCGAGACCAACCAAACGCGGCCACTCTCGCTTCTTTCTGTTCCCGTTCGCTCGACGGATGAACGCAATACACACACAAAACACAACACACGAAACACACACGCAGTTGGAGCAGAAAGGATCAGGCCAGCGTACTGGACTTCGTATGTTCTCAATCATAAGAATCAGCCCCTCAGGATAGCACATCAGCTCCTTCTCGTGGTAAAATCAAAACACGCTCGCACGCAGTCTTCTTGCGCAAAAGTGCAGCTCTATCGGAACGAACCAACTTCGGAAGTGAGTCTGTGGTCGTTCTGAAGAGAGAGAAAGCGCTTTCATTCTAAACCAACAAAACCAGCGAACCAACCACAACTGCGATCCTCTACTAAGTACGATATTTAGTTTCAAACATCACATTTGCAACTACGTTTAAAACTGTATCAACTACTATACTGTCGTCGACGGTACTGTTCCCTCCACACTCTCAAAAATCGACAACAAAAAACATGCAGGACACTAACATCTTCATGGCGAAAGATCTGCACTCGATGGCAGCAGCGACGGCATTCGATCTATGGCGAGCTCGGGAACAGGACACGTTGACAGTACGCTGCGGCTGCGACGCCATCGACGAGCTGCTGGATGGAGGCTTCCGAAGCGGCATCCTCACGGAGATCTGCGGCGAAGCGTCCGCGGGGAAAACGCAACTCTGTCTGCAACTGCTGCTCCAAAGCACACTCCCGAAGCAGTTTGGCGGGTTGGAGAGCACGGCCTGCTACATATGCACAGAAGGCATGGGCTCGATCAAGCGACTCCACGAGCTCGCGGGTGTGTATGTAGACAGGTATGGATCGAGTATGGTGCGACGGAAACGCAGACGAGCGGAGAGTAGCGATGCAGCGAGCGAGTCTGCGAGCAAGACGTCGAATGCGTTCCTGGACGGGATCTTCATTGAGCAGGTCTACGAAGCAGACGATCTACTGGATTTACTGGTACGCTCTCCACTACACTGCTGGTCGTTGCCTGTGTGTTGATTGATTGGGATACGTGCAACATGCAGCAAAGTCGACTGCCGACGCTATTGGAGGAGCAGAACACCAAATTGGTCGTGATTGACTCCATCGCTGCGGTCTTCCGACTAGAAGCGACGACATCAATCAAGGTATCGCGGATGCATGCACCAAACGCCATGCCTTCCTGTTGCCCGATACATCAAAGTCTGACGTGACTGCATTGTGAGAAAAGGAGGCAAGTCGGCGATCCCGACTGATGTTCCACATGGCGAACTGCATGCGCATCTTGAGCACCCAGTACAAGGTCGTCTTTGTCATGTCGAACCAAGTCACCGGCAACTTCAACAGCGACGCAGCACAGCAGCCATTCGGTATCGGTACGGGGAACGTCGCACACAAACCTGCATTGGGGTTATCCTGGTCCAACTGCATCAACCAACGGTACCTTTGCTCTTCGTTCGTGCATTTATACACATATATATCTATATTCCAGCAAAGACACACTCGTTCACTCGCGCCTTGTTCCGTTTCTCTCCGTCATGGAGAGTAGATTGATGATCACACGGAAGCCCAACTCGTCCCTGCGACGCATCGAAGTCGCATTTTCGCCGCATCTTCCGAACGCGTCGGCGTCGTTTGCGATCTCAAGTGAAGGAGTCACCACCGTCGACGATTGATTTTGTAATCGAATACGCATAAAATGCAAAAAACAACAAGAAAAAACCCAGAAAAATAAAAGTTCGGATCTCCATGCTGCCTCCTCTGTGCTCTACTCAGACTTGTCATCCTCGACAGTGATGCTGGTTGTGCGCTGCACTGCTCGTCGCATCCAACTGAGCTGCATACAGTCTGTCTCCCCAGACACCCGAGTCACCATGTATTGTATTGCTGTCCAGCTGCACTGAAACGACGGTGGATACCGGTCATCTCCGCCAAAAAACACCACACGCGCACGCGCTTCTTCTTCTTCTTTTTTTTTATCTCTCTGTGCTTTTGGATGCTGACCTGGTGATACAATGCATGTGATACGAGAAGCCACCAAACGATGGAGTTGAAGTTGCCACGACGAAGCACACTGTGGCTGTTCCTTTCGCGCCCTTTCGCGTTGCAACCAACAAGGAAAACCAATAACGGAAGAAACACACACAAGAAGAAGAAAAAAAGGGAGGATCAGTAAATTACTTTCAGCTGATGCAGAATCTTTCAAGACTGTCGGTCAAGAAAGTGGCGCCACGTCTTTATCCCGTATTTTACGGTACGACAAGAAAAGAAAAAGATCGAAGATCTGTTCATTTGTTTTCCGTTTCTTGATGGGAGTTTCGAGGTCCGCATCAGTTTTCCTGCTCTGCATTTTGCGTCCTGAAACATCCGTGGTGCTTTTTTTCTTTTTTCTTTTTTGTTTGTGTTTGTGTTGTGGTTTTGCGTTCGATATCCTGCCCATAACAAAATTTGCGCTGCGAGTAACGCGTGGCCAACACTCTTCGCGTCCTTCTCACCAGAAACCCCCGAAAGGACTGCAACCGCAAACATCTCCAAAGTGCAACCCACGCCTCGTCGTATACAAACCCCACAGCGCGGTATCCCATTCCTTCTCAGTACGCAAGTTGAGCAGCGATGGTGGCCAGCAAGCACGTGAATGGCGGTGCGCACAATAACAGCAACAGCAACAACAACAACAATGGCTACGAGATCCGAAGCGGCATGTCGGTGCAGGTGATATGCTGCACTCCAATCCGCTTCGTTTGCGCACGCGCTGCGGTGTATTGACGTGCTTGTTGTTGTTTGTGAATGCAAATGCAGGATCTGAAGCAGTTGACGGCGCAGCGCGCGCAGCGCCAGCGGATGGAGTATTGGGACCTGCAAGCGCGCAATTCCCCCCGCCAGACGAACACGACAAGCGGCAGCGAACGGTCGTATGGCAGTCCCAGCTCGTCGTCGTCCACGCACTCGTCGCTGTCGTCGGACTCGCCGCCGCGACAGCAGTACAGCAAGAACAACATCTATGCGTACCCCAACAGCTACCACTCGCACTCGCACCACCACCACCACTACCATCGCCACCACAGTCCGTCGCATTCCCCAAGCGGACCGGAAAAGATGTTTGTGACGTATGGAGGTCAAGTCGTGTCGTTCATGGAAGGCGTCGTGAATGCGCCGCAATTCGATTTCGTCCCCGAACTGCTCAACACTCTCTAACGACAAATGAAAAACAAAAAGAAAGAGTATCCGCATACGAACCGAAAACACAAGTGCGGACGTGAACAAACCAACAAGTATCGATCGAGCGCGTCGATATCCTGGAAAGCCATCGAATGCTGATAAATGTGTATGATAGAACTGTGAGTGTGGCGGAAGAAGGTGCGGAAAGCACGGCGTGTCTTTTCCGCGACTTGAAGAAGAAAGCAGAACGTGTACAGTATTGCTGAGCTTTTCTTTTTCTCGTGTTGTTGTAGTCGTTGTCGAGTTAATAACGTACCAAAAACTTGCTCAGCTTCTTTCGATGGTTGTCAACCCATTCGCAATATCATGAGCGACTGAGGACACTCGACACAGCTCCTTTTCCAGAGCCAAACTCTCCATGAATGCTCTCTTGCTATCCCAATTTGATATCCAAAACGCAATGCATCAATTTGGAGTTGGCACTCGTTGTCCAAACTGGAGCAACCGCATTGCGACTTTTCGTGCATTTGTGCAAAAATATTTAAAAACGAAACCGCGAAAGCGAATACACTCGACGCCTCAATTGTGCGCTCTCTCTCCACATCCCAATTTTTCATCTTCAACGTTTGCAGTTCATTTTTATTTTTCACAAATCGCATTGTTTGAATAATTTGATTGAGATGGCGAGTATGGACATTGCGAGAATCGACTGCATGGTGCTACGGATCGTGGGTCGAAATGGCGCTGCGAATGGATGGGATGCGTCATTTTGTATGCGTTAATGCTACCGCTGCTGCTATTGAATCGGTGGTTGTGATCCCCCTGTCTTCATCAACAACAATAAAAAAGAAGAATGTGTCCATGACACACTGGAGTCCTGTATCTGCTTCATCGGTCGCTTAGCGCGCGTAGGGATGCAGAGTGACCGACGGATGCGCCTGCCGCGGATGGGTCTTCTCTGCGATCGTCGGTGGGTAATGCTGGATGGCGCCACCGTTGACAATATCGTACGACCGGCCGCCATCGCATTCATTGCGCAAATGCTGAGCCCTGATGCAACATTTGGTTTGTTTTTGAGAAACAGTGCGAGATCATAATGCAATGCAATCACATGGTCGTCAGTATGGTCCATCAGCGAGGACATCTCCAGACAGGAACATAGAAACATGGCACAAACCGCACCGTTGCGGATTCCAGTCCACGGGAGTCTCGTTGAAAATGCGGTCGTGGTGGTTGAGTCGCGGGTTCATGTGGTTGGATTTACTCGCAAAGTCCCGGTACTTGTGCTGATCTTTCACCCCCATGTCGTGGCTTTCAAAGGAAGCAGGATGGGGAAGCGAGCGAGGACGATCGTGTGGGCATTTCGTATACAGCAACAACAGAGAGAAGCACTGATTCGCGCATGCAGAGAGGTTGCGTTACCTGAGCAAATCGGGTTTGTACGGCTCGCCTCGCACACGCGAAGAAAGGTCTTGGTTCCGCAAATGAGACGCAACTCCAGTGACGTCGCAGGTAGCGTGCCGCGCGTTTCTGGGGGAGCGAACACGGGGAGGGGTTTAGCATGCGACCTGGGGGTGACTCGATGGCGCCAAGCAGAAACATTACATGATTTGATGGAGTCGTCGATCGTTGTTCTCTGCCTGCTGGATCGCGCGACGTGCATGGTGGTACGTGCTTTCGAACTGCAACCTTTCTCGCCGTTGCTGGGGGGTCATCAAACCTTCTTGGAGCAGCACCGATGCGGGTACAGGACGGAGCTCAATCTCCGCCGCATGCGCGTATCCTTCTGTCTTGGTCAGCACCGGCGCAGTCTAGCGAGACAACAAAACGATGGCACCGACACACAAACAGTTTCCCATGCTTGACGATGAGACGTTGTAGCAGGCGAATGCGTCGTGGAGATGCAGGACGTACGAGTTTGTCGCGAATACTCTCATCTTGAGGACTGCAACCATAGATCGAGAGTCCAAGGTGTGAGGCACAGAGTTCACGCTGCAAAACGAATGCCTGACACGACCAGCTCAGCATCCGAGCGACTTACCGAACGAGGACGTCATTCACTTGTAGTCCACTTTTGTGCACATCCTTGATACTCACGACTCGATCATCCTTCCTGAGTACCGCGTTCGCAGGTTCGTTCAGCTTCGCAAACGATCGCGTATCACAGCGCTCGCCATTCCAGGATCTCATCAACGTCTGCTCTTTCAGGAGCGCCGCTGGAAGCTGGCATCCATCCCCAAGAGTGGAAATCAGCACCAGACAGTCGAAAGCATTACGACACAGAGTATGTCACTGACGGACGGACGCACCTCTCGGGTCGTATTCGCAGGACATGGCGAGTCGATCAGTTTCCGGAGACGATCTGGGTTCATCGCCTTCCGTGGTTTCGCGCCGTCCTGCTCAACCATGTTGCTGTGCGTCCTTCGACCTCAAGATCGTTGCCGACGACCTTCGAATTGCAATGCTGCTTAGCGTTGCGTCGCCTTCATGCGTCTCGACCTTCAAGGGAGAAGAGAATGCGCCGAGCCCTAAGAATACCAGCAACTCGGTGGTCTTATTCACCAGGAATAGATGGATTTCGCAACCGCATCAAATCCACGACCATCTTTTCTCTAAATACTATCCGTGAGGGAGGAGGGATGGTGTGTCAGCGTTCACAATGTCTGTGTGTGTGTGTGCAGATCCTTTTTACGAGGACGCTGTTTCACCGCCGCTCGGATCCGCTTTCTTGTAGCTCATGTGCTCCAATAGACTCGCAAATTGCTGGTTGATCGTGGCGACATCGAACACCTCAGGGTCGTGTACCGTGCTCATCTTGGCACTGATCCGATTCGTGTCTGGGAACAGGATATTCGAGAGCGCGTTCCTTCGGTTGGCCACAAAGCGAGGACCCATTGCCGGCACAGGATCCACGCGAATGTAGTCGCTCCCTTCCCACGCAGTCAAGATGCCGTCGCTTTCCGCGGCAGCATCGTAGAGTTGCCGCATCAGATGCCAATAGCGAGCCCAGAGTAGGGACTCGGAGACTGCGTATGGATTGCGCACAGGAGCCGGAATGGCTCCACCACCACCACTACCTCCCTGCTGTTGCTGCTGCTGCTGCTGCTGCTGCTGCTGCTGCTGCTGGGAGAGCACAAAATCCCGGCGCATTTTCTGGAAACCAGTGTAGCCATCAAGGATGCACTTCAGACATCCGCACCCAGCTCCTTCGCAGACCCGCAAGAAATGGCTCGAGGGTAAATCACGCTCGAGCGCCTCCAAAGTTCCCAGGAAAAAGCAGCGACTGTCTCGCCACGTCGCTTCCAAGTCCGAGATGTCGTTCACGATGTTGCGCAAATCGCCATCTTCATTCCACACGACGCGGTCGAGTTCGTACTCCTTGGCGACCTGCAGAAACACCGCGGTGTTGATGTGGTCGCACTCGGTGCGACGCAGGGTCTCACTGTACATGAGCAAGATGTCGCCCAAGTCGCGTCCTCGGTCAATTGAGAGCACGATCTGCGAGAACTCTGCTGAGGTGAGCTGTCCGTCGCCATTCACGTCGCCCGCGCGGAACGCATCGAGCAAGTGGTTGTCTCGACGCTGCTGCTCGTCGCGCCATTCATGTGCCACAAGCTGCAGCAGATGATCGACATTAATCGCCAAGTCGGACGCACTCTGGTTTGGCGTAGAACCCGATGGCGGCGCTGCGACAGCAGTCGCTCCATTGCCAGTTGCATCGATCGTCGCCGAGGATGAAGTGCCCATGGCAGCAATGACCGCGAGTCTGTCGCAGAACGCCAGCACCGACGATTTCCGCATCGCACGGAAACACAAATGCGCGGCTTCCTGGGCTTTCTCCACGCCAATCATCCAGTTTTCTTTGTCAGGCACCGCGATGCGAGGAACAAAGCGCATCCGACTGGTTGGCTGCGCTTGTTGGTGTCCGCGCACGTTGGCACCACCACCTGGGACGCCACCCGATGCCAAATTCACGTCATCGCACACAATGCACTCGAGAAACTCCAAATAGTTCGTCAGCTCCATTTTCGGGACTTCTTCGAAGCAGTACCTCGCGAAATACTCGACCCGCAGGTGCTGCGCTCGGTACAGCTCGATGGCGCAGGAGAATGCCAATAAATGCGTATCGGCAATCCCAGGGAGTCCGTAGCTGTGCAGGAACTGCTGGTACACGAGCTGCGCCAGCGAGAGCTCTCGTCCCCGCATCGGCGTGTTCGAGAGGTGGTTCTTGCGTCGCCCAGCAGTGAGCATCTCCCCGTACGCGTCGGCGATGATCTTGAGCACAACGGAAAGCGATTTCTTGGCGAATTGCACAAGTTGGTCCGTGTTCATGCGCCACGACGTGACCAAGCCGCCGATCGTGCGAGGCACAGCGGCGCTGTTGATTTTCTGGAACTTGCTTTCTCTCTTTCTCGGGGTCCCCGCTGCTGCGGATTTCCCCAGTAACGACGTCAGCGTCAACGGGACCATTTGCCTATTCGGAAGCACTGAAGTCCTCGCTGGAGCTCCTGGAGTCGTTGTCCTCGCTCGTGGCGATGGTGGCTGCTCCAGAAGAAGAGCTGCTGGTGATGGGGGTTCACTTGCAAACGTGGTCTGGCATCCGACATCCACGCATCCTAGTTTGACGTACTCCTGCCACTCCATGGGATCCGCCACGGCGATCACGGCACTCAGCTTGCGTTTGGTCGTATTGGAGAGTCCGACGTGAAGGGAAGGTGGCAGTGTTTTCTCACCAGCTTCGCGAGAAGCAGCCGCGTTCCCTTCGACAGCTTCTCGCGAAGAAGGAACCGATTTCCCTTCAACCGCCAAGGCATTTTGGAGGATGCGAAGCACTTGGTCCTCCGTTTTCTGCTGCACTAGCGATTCGAACGCGCTCAGTATGTCTGAGTTCGAGGTTGGCAAGGCAAGCTGGGAAATTGAACTCGTTGGAAGTGGAGGAGGCTGCTGCTCGACTGCTTCTAACTCTGGGATTGGAGACGTCGACCGATCCTGCTTCGGTCTTTCTTCGGGTACTGGTGGTGGAGCGAGCTTCACTGCCTGCTCGGCAGTGTGGGGGTGGCTTACTAATCGACTGATATTCTTCTCGACCGTCACGACGGATATCTTTGTGGATGGCGCTGCGGCATGGGGAAGAGGGACTTTGCCGTCCAGGAATGGTTGAAGCACTTGCTTCAGCATCGCCATCCGCGCCGAGTACTCTTTCTCGGTCGCAATTGCTTCGAGGAGACACTCGATCCACTGCATTTTCAGCTCCATGTTCATCTGCGGAACGTGCGCGGTTGGGTCGTCTAGCCGTGGTGGTGGGGGGAGTCGTGGGGGTGCCTGAGGAGCTGCTGCGATGACCACGCTCTTTGCCGCGTCTTGCTTCAAGAGCTGTATTTTCTTTTTCATCGCTTCGGTGGGGTACTTTGCATTCACTTTATCGAGCCAACACTCGCGCTCTTCTCGGGAAAGCATCGAAAAGAGTTTCTTTAAGAGCTTGAATCGAGTTTTGTGGACGTTTGCGCTCCCATTGCTCTCGCTTGCCGTCGCATCGATCATAGCGGAAGTCCCCTGCTCTGCTTCCATTTCGTCGACGATGCGAAGCACTTGCATCCATCGACCATCAACTTGAAAGTGCTCGAGGGAAGCGTCGATCAGCGCTGCACATTCGGTCGCCTCTAACGACGGCAAGAGCACCGTCGCAATAATCGACAGCACCTGGGCACTCGTCAGTCGGTGATGGTGCACATAATTCCAGATCATCAACTGGAAATTGTCGATCGATGATTTCATGGCACCACGCGTCTTCCCTTCGCTCGATCCGTTGTCGTCGTCGGATTCGCCGTCATAGGCTAGGACGCCGTTAGACATCATGGAGCTTCGTCGTCGCAAGCGCTGCCGTTTCTTGCGCTCGAGCGCGTGTTTCTCATACTCTTTCGAGAGTAAAAGGAACTGCTCTTCATTGAGGTACGCGGACAAGTCACAGAGGAAGAAATACTCCATCTCGGAGCTCAGCATCTTTTGGAAAAACACCTGCTTCGTCACGCTCGCTGCATCCCCCTGGGTGCCGCAAGAAACCAGGTACAAGCGAAACAGCATCTCCCCCGCGTTCGGGAGCTGCTCCACGATCGACTGCAGATGGTCGCTACTCTCCATCACGCTGAGGTGGTGCAAGAAAAACGATTTCCCGTGCACATCGAACCGCTTGTACACGTCCTTGAACGACTCGGCGTCGAGAAATTCCAAGATCGAGCACAGAATCATCTCCTTCCCGCTCGCGCTAAACGACGTCGCACCATGCGAGATGGCTCGACAAATCTGGGCACTCGTGGCCAGAGGAACGTGGATCGGGTACGCTTCGTCTCCGTCATCATCGATGCTCTTTGGCGGTACAAGAAGCCGCATCTTCTCTGCGTGCGTTTCTTGCATGAAGAGGAAAAGTTGCTCAAACAATCCACCACTCCGCGAAGAGACTTCACCCAGACCAAGTCGGAGCTGCTGGAACGGCACTTGAACGAAAAACCGGACCACTTCGTCAACTGTTGCCGACCGCAGCACGTTCGTGTCGTTGATGCTCCGGTTATCAAACAATCGGTTCTCGAGCTCCCGCACGTGTGCAAAGTACGTTTTCCGATCGTAGAATCCTCGCACCAATGCTGCCATTGATGCGGATGCGGTGGTCGTATCAGCTCCGGCAGCAGCTCTCGGGATGTAGATCGCACTCTGGATGCCCACGGCGAGTTTTTCCAGCAAGCTCTTGTAGCATCCGACAATCCCAGGCATCTTGATCAGACTCGCAACGCAAGCAGCGACTTCGACCGCGTTGGGTCGTCCGACGATGCTCACGTATGAGTCCTGAATCTCATCGAGTTTCATCTCGGTGAAGACGGCAAAAGAGGCAAACTGCTCTCTCTCGGCTTCGTACGTGAGGATCCATTGGTCGATCGTTTCCTCCGACGCCAGCGTTGCGTGGAACCGCTGCAGTCGATCGATCTCGTCATCGTCGTCGTCATCGAGTCGCTGTTGCTGATGCTGGTGGTGGTCATGCTCGTGATTCGTTGCTCTGCTGTCTCGTGAAGAGGTCCCTGTTGTCGCTGCTGGGAGAACTGCGAGCTGGGGATTTGGATCGCTTTCCAATGGACTCAATTGTTGGCGAACGTATTTCTTTCTTCGAAAGGACTGGGAATGGCAGAGCACACACAAGCAAAGTGAAAGGAAGAAACGGATCCAGCTCGTAGACAGGAGCATACACACACATGCGAACCTTAATCGACGAAAGCGGACCGCCCCCCTTCTCCAGCTGCCCATTGTCGTCGCCAGGTTTCCGACCATTGTTGCTTCCGCCTGGAGCTCGTCTGCTTGCGTTCAACGACGGCGTCGACGGAGCTGCGGTTGTGGGCAGCGACGGCACCGACACTTTTTCATTGCATGAAGAAGACGAACTCCCGATCATCCTCATGTATCACTCTCTCGTTCGTTGCTAGAGAGGCGAGAACTATCTCCACATCGCCATTGCACTCGCTCCGGTGCTGATAAAGTGAAACGCGACAAGATGGACTCGGGGACGTCTTGGTCGTTGTGTGCTCCGGAAAGATAATAATACTGCGTGGATTCGTTAATGGACATGAGCGGTGCATTGTGCGGTGAAACGCTGCGACCATTCAAATGGACCAGTCATCGGGAGATGGTTTCGACGACCATACATTGCAACGCCACCGCATGCACATTTCGGCGAGCACTCTCTAGCTGCAAACTGGGATGCAAGAATGCGATTGTATTATCATGGTGTGTATCTATCTATTCACTACTGTATCCTTCTCGCAGCCACGAAAGGGAGTGTCAGCTAGCTAGCGTTTCTATGTCGGACTGCTTTTCTCCATTGCGTTACGGCATGAACGCGTTGTTCTTGTACAAATACATGGACGTCTCGATCAGTTTGTTGGCGTACGCGAGGTTCGCGCGCGTCGCATTGCCCATCGGCTCGGTGATGGTGCCCTTTTCGATGGGCGAGTACTCGCCTGGATCGGTGGCCACATTAAATACTTCGTAGGCGCCAGAACCGTAGAACGTGTACTTGAGGTCGCCCACTCGCACCCCTTTCGTGCCTCGATGGTACGGGTTTTCGAGCACCACGCTGCGTCCTTCTTCTTTGCGCATCGCCGAGCGACCCATGCCGTGCTGGGAGAAGCCTTCGAGACCAATCATGTCGGCGATGGTCGCGAGGATATCGGTCTGCGAGGTGAGGTCGCCGACCTGGGTGCCCTTTTGCGCGTCCGGAATGAAATCATCGGCGAGGATCATCAACGGGATGTGCGTCGCGACTTCGTACACGAACGACGAGATGATATCCGGGTTGTCGCCGTGCTCCATGCGTCCGTAGCCGTGGTCGCCCTCGATGATCACGATCGTGTTCTCCAAGAGCCCTTTCGAACGCATGCTCGTGATCAGATTGCCCAGTGCGCGGTCGGCCATGTTCATCGCCTTGAGGTACCGTTCGTTGTGCTCTGTCGTGAGCTCCGACACATTGTCGGCCACGAAATGGTCTGGGACGACCCATGGATCGTGGCTCGTGATCGAGTACACGTCGAGGAACAGCGGTTTCTTGTTCGCATCCTTCGACCTCGCTTCGAGGTAGTTCTCCAGAGCCGCAAACGAGACGGGGTCGTGACGTCCCCACGAAAAACGATCGTCGTCGGTCAGGTTCGCCTTCTGCTCTTCGGTCAAATACTGCAGCAGTCCGTCCTGGTCCACGCGGAAATCGAAGCCGTGGTCCTTGAAGAACCCATCCCAGTCTTCCCACGTGAAGCTCACCGCCGACCAAAAGCCCGTCACGTACCCCAGCATCTCGCGCAGCAAATTCTGGATCCCGCGGAGCTGCAGCTTCGTCTTCTTGATGTCTCGCACCGCCGAGCCATCGGTGAACGACGGCATCACGCCGAACAAAGTCGACATGAGCGTGCGCGACGTCTGGATCGATGGCGTGTAGTGGCTCTTGAACAAGATCCCGGACTTGCTCAGCTCGTCGAAGAACGGCGTCGGCGTCTGGTTGAATTTCGCTTTCAAGGCGGCACCCCCGATGCAGCCGACGTCATGGGCGCGCCAGGACTCCAAATTCAGAAACAGGATGTCGGGCGTGAACTTTCCGCTTTCTGTCTTGCTTTTCTGCGTCGGCACAATCTCGAACCGCTTCTCGCCTCTGTAGCCAAGGGTTTTCCGCCAGAAAGGGAACTTCGACAGCGTATCGTTTTCCACAGTGAACACTTCGTTCGCGCCGATGGTAGTAACCAGAAACTCGGTGTGTTGGTTGTCCGACAGCGGCAGCAGCAGCGTGTGCGCGGTCTCGGGCGGACGCAGGTAGTTCTCCATCTGCAACGAGAACATCGCGTTCGACATCAAGTAGATGTCGTTGCCGTTCCCATCGAGCGCGATCGTCGCCTGCAACGCCGACACGTACACGGTCACACTCAGAAACACGTACCGGAAGTTCAGCGACGTGAACGCGCTGAACACCCAAGCCATGGGACTACCCGCACGGGATTTCACATCGGCGACTTTCTCACGCTTGCGTTGCGGCTGCTGGATGCTCGGATCGCTGTTGCTCCTTGCGCTGTGGTGACCCTTGAAGCAGAACAAGATGTCGAATTCCGGGATCGCAATCTTGCCCGACGTGAAGCCATACGTCCACCACCCGAGCGACACGACGTACGAGACCAACCCGGCGATCACCGACGGCGTCAGTACCTCCGGGTTCACGACGGACGCCATGAACTGGTCGGCAAACATGAGGTACATCTCGACAAACCCGCGGTTCAACCGGGGGTGGAAAGTGATCAGCAAACAGAAATCCACGAGCACCGCGAGCGTCGCCCACAGGAACGCAAACACGAGCGTCAGCACCATCGCGATGCGGCCGAAGACGCGCAGCACCTTAAACAGCAACACCAGCGTCGCTGGATAGTCGGCGACGTCTTCCTGTTCGGCTTCCGCGACCGCGACGAGCAAGTATTGGCCATTCGTGCTCCCGTTCGCCCTGGCACGGAGCTTGTCCTTGACGTAGAGCGCGACGCGGACGATGAGCAGCGTCTGGAAGCAAATCGCGAGGTCCTGGATGAAGCCGAAGAAGCTGCCTTTCACGATACTGGACACGCCCAAGAGCTCGCTGTTGCGGAAGATGTTGAGCCAGCGCGAGTAGAGCGGGTACGCGAACAGCGGCATGTACAGCGCCGAGCTCCACATCACCCAGAACGTGTAGCTCGCCACGACGTCGCGCGCGCGCGCAAACTGCGCCGAGAGCTGCACCATTTCGCTTTCCTACTGGGGATGCTACGATGGCGACGATGATGGTGGTGGTGGGGAGGAGGGACACACACACACACACACACCTGTTTGCCACTGCGGGAGCAATAAGGGAAATGCTGCGATCTCACGGTCTCTCTCTCTCTCTCTCTCGCTCACGGTCTCTCACCCACCCTTGTGAGGTACTGAGATAGTGGCGAACGATGCAGTTCGATTGCAGATGAGGACATTTTGGAGGGGGTTGGGGGTCAGCGAGTTCGTGTGGGAGAGTTGACTGTGCGTGCCAGCGGCTGCGCCAATCAAAAGCAGTGCTTGATCTTCGCGAGACAGTTCCCACTGTCCCTTGTGGACGACGACGAGCCGCGCCTGGCTGTCGGGTCAACTGGATGGCTCGAGACTAAACACAACAGAGCACAAGCAGATGAGAAGAAGATGCGAACTTAACGACTTTCTGAAAGCACACAACGAGGACACAGCCATCCTTGGATCCGCGTTTTGTGTGCTGTTGTTGGTTCCTGTGGTTGGCATGGACGCTCCTGTGCAGCACCAGAATGGGAGTCGAGCACGCACAAGTCGGTGTCTGGATAGTCGAGTCGGTTCAAAAAAAAGTAAAAAAAATACTCGCACAAGATTCGTTTGCTTGGCATTTTGTGTATCGAGAGTCTTTTCGGAACCCTCTGTTGTCACAGATTTTGTTGCTGTTGTTTTCTTTCTTTCTGTCAAGTGAGAGAGAGGGGAGAGATGTCGGTTAAGTTCGCTTCCATCCTCGAGGGTTGGGTGTCACAATGGGTTCGCTTTCGTGGTCGTGGTGTCGTGAACCAGACTACTCGCAGCTGATTGGCCACTGGCACCGAGAGCGTCCGAACGCAACTCCAGCATAAAAAGCCACCACCAAAACCCTTCCCCCTACATCTCGTCGAGCAGACCTGCTTTCGCAATCCAGCAAAAAGACGACTTGCACCAATTCAAAAATGGCAATCTTCGGATGTGTCGACCACTCGATTGATACCGTATTTTCAAGTCGATGTTGTTGCTGTTGTTGGTGTCGTCATCTTTCTCAGCAAAATAAGCGGTAAATCGATTCGGTAAAGAAGAGGGGGATCAATCGATCGTTGGTTTGGTTTCAAGACCATCTGCTGAGGTTGCTTTTTCCTCCTCTTTTTTTCTTTTGAGCATCTAGATGCACCAAATGCATCTCCATACCTCCAAAAGAAAAGAGTTGGAAGTTCAATAGGCATGCTCAAATTGATTCAATAACAGGTCAAAACCATGATCTGGTCAATGTATGGAGGGGGAAAGGCAAGACGAAAAAGATCATTTGGATGTGGATTGTTTAAAAAAGAACGGCACGAGAAGCAGCTGATGGACGAGTTGAACGTGGTGGTGGATTGTCCTAGCTGCCAGCGACAGATGGTTGTGCTGCATTGCTGTCTACATGTATCGACAAGAGTTGTGCTATCACGCTATTCCGTATCCATCCATCCACCACATTTGCTGGATTTCCCATCCCCATCATCATCATCACCACTTTTATCGAGCGACAGGAAAGTCGGAGTGAGAGTTACACTGCAACAGCTGCACGCAACCGGATCAATGGCAACATTTCTCTCTCTCTTTTTTTGAGCGTGTGGGTCCAGAAACACGCATGTGGATTGCTATTCACTTCTCCCTCGAGAAACCAAGCGAGCGACAACTCGCGTTTGAGGTGACGGTGTCACCAAAGCGCCAATTTTCCGTGCCACATGCAGCAGATCCTGCTCCTGCTCTGCGTCGCTGATGCTTCTTTTCCGTCGCATAAGCGTGTCGGTTCCTCCGCTCGCAACAACACCAACGAGCTCATCTGTCTCCTTTGACGTCAACCTCCTCGCTGGGTTTCATCTCGTCCCACAGGATAGATATTCGTCGTCTACGCACGCCGTGCAGATCACAAGCAAGCAGACAAAACGCAGAACATAGTCCTAGAGTCAAAACCAGCCGCCGAAGCAGCACGTCCGAACATCAGCAGCGCTAACGTCCTGCTCGATGGCTCCGTGCGCGAGCAGGAAATCAACGATGCTTGGGATGACCTCGGCATTCGCTCCTTCGTTTGCGCATTCGAGGACACCCGAGCCTTGCTCACTTTGGGCGTCAATATTGGCGCCATGGCGGATCAACGTTCGCAGCACATCCAGGTGGCCAAACAATGCAGCAAAGTGCAGCGGCGTCATCCCGACCAGCTCGCCATCATCCGTCGCTGCGTGCTCCACGCGCTCGTCCACCGATGCGCCATACGCCAACAGCAAACTGATGATTTCCGTTTGACCCGTGGTCGCCGCCACATGAAGCGCAGTTAGACCTGCAGAAGTCCGGGCATTGAGGTTCGCGTGCTGCTCTTGCAGCAAATAGTCTGCAATAAGCGCACGTCCGAGTCCTGCTGCCGTGTGGAGTACGGTCGTGTCTCTCGCTTTCAGCATCCCGTCATTCGCTCCGATCTCGCAAAAATACCCGACAACGTCCAGATGATCGCTCTCGACGGCACTGATCAAGGCATCAAAGCGACAGTTGCGCTGGTACTCGAGTCCCTCCGAGTCTTCATCTTCGTCGGCAGTCTCCTGTCCATTTCCAGCACCACTAGATGTCGTATCCGGCGCAGGACTGTGCGCACTCGAGCGCCGATGCTGGGATTCCACGAGATACCTCACAACACTCACATGACCAGCAGCTGCGGCCAGTGACAGCGGGGTAATCTTTGGATCGGTCGGGAGCTGTCTATCGAAGTCGTGGATGAATCCATTCTCCTGGAGATAGTGCAGCACGCGGAGCTGACCGCTCGCGGCGGCAACATACGTCGCAGTTAACCCATCGTGTCCTTCCGCATACAGGTCGGCGCCATTTTCCATCAACGCGTCCACGACTGGCACCGCGCCATGCACGGCTGCGATATGCAGAGGGGTGTACCCGAAACTATCCTGCGCATCAATGTCGGCATCGCTGTCGACAAGTAGCCGCGTCGCTTCTTCGTCGCCATTTTCAGCTGCAAAGTGTAGATACGTGAAATCGCGATCTTCCTTCATCTTCAGATTCACATTTGCGCCATTGGAGATCAAGTATTCCATGATACTCAAGTTGCCTTTCAAAACTGCTGCACACAGAGGGGTGACGTCGAACTCGTTTTTCAAATCCACATCAATGCCGCCTTCGGAGATCAGGTGATCGAGAACCTCGAGGTGGCCGTTGACGGCAACGGTGTGTATCGGGGAGCTTGGATGGTCTTTCCACTGCGGATCCACAGACATGAGGCACTTCACGACCTCCAAGTGACCAAACTCCGCTGCTGCAAACAGCGGCGTAGCGCCACCGTCCAGGGTCTCACTGCCCACGTCAGCTCCTCGACTCACCAGAAGCGTGACCATTTCCAAATCCCCTCGAATCGCCGCTCTGTGCAACGGCGTCGTCGCAGTTTTCTCGTCGCGGTTGTTGATATCAGCACCAGCATCGAGAAGCACCTGTGCAACCTCCGTCGACCCCTGCGTGGCAGTGAAATCCAGCGGCGTGACGCCAAACTCCATTGCCGCATCCACTCGTGCCCCCTTGGCAAGCAAGAGTGTCACCATCTCCAGGTTGTCTTTCGTGCACGCAGTGTGCAGCGGTCGCCAGTCGGCACCGGTTGCTTCCGTATCCGCGCCGTGGTCCAGAAGAAACTCCACGATCTTGAGGTGCCCTTTCCGCGTCGCCCAATACAGTGCCGTGCATCCGCTGCCATCCAACGCATTCATGTCAATCGTCGACCCTCCCGCCTGCACCAGGAGCTCCACGACTGCGAAGTGACCATTCTTGGCAGCGCCATGCAGCGCAGCCATGCTGTTTTTCCCGCCTTGCGCATTGATGTCCGCCCCCAGCTCGAGCAACCGCTCGACGACCTGGCGTTTGCCCTTTCCCGCCGCAAGCAGCAGCGCCGTCGCGCCATTCTGCTCGTCGCGCGAATCCACGTGCGCTTCCCCACTTGTGACCAGCGCCTCGATCTGCGCGAGATCCCCATGCCGCACGGCATCGTGCAGCTCCGAGGCGCTGCCGCTGGTCTCGCTGAGCCGCCGGTCCCACGCGCCACCGAAACTTGGGAGACTGCCGCGCTCCGAGTACGTGTCTTCCGGGAGGAACGCTGCTTCGCTGGTCGCGCCAAACGCGAAATCGCGCGCACTCGACGTCCGCACCAGCACACTCCCCACCGCCGTCATCACGCGGTTGTCTGTCGCTGCTGCTGGCAATGCCATCGGTGCGCTGGTCGGTGGGACATCCTCGTCGTGTGTGTGCGCGACATCCGCTCGGACCGCGTCGTCTTCCGCCATTCGCTCGCTGTCACACAGACGCTCGTTGTCACAGATGCGTGGGGAAGAGGGAGGATACAGTAATACGTACGTTGTCGGTGCTTCTAGTGCGCTCGACGGGAGAGCGCGGCGTGTTCTTCACTGCGAATGCGCGCGCACTTTCTTCCCGATCTTCCGGTCAATTGTGGTGCTCGGCATTTGCATCTGCAGGTATCCAATACAAAAAACACACACAATAAAAACACAACACAATACAAAAAATCAGAGCCAACAACAACAAAAATAGAAGGGAGGGTACACAACCTCTGGAATTGCATGCAAACAGCCCTTCCCCTCCCTCTCTTTTTTCTGCAAATAGAATCGATCCACAAAGGTGATGGAGTGGATACGAACAGAGGCATCATTCAACAACGCACCAGATATCCAAGGTAATGCAGAAAGAGAGGTGGCACTGTACTTTTTGAGTTTTTTCGTGATCCAAGCAGCATTGCGATCCGTGTTGGGATGCGAATGGCTGAATGACCGATCAGGAGTGGCTGCATATCTTTATGTCTCTCGATTCGCATTTTTCTCTCCATCGACGAGGATCCGTGGGTCCGTTTCCGGTAGCTGGTGGAGCTCCGAAGCACTCTGTATTTGCATCGTATCCCACAAAATGGTGTACAACCGACAGCTTTATCTCTTTGCAGTACCTTCCTCTACTCCTGCACAAACTTATACATAAGTGACAATCTCCGTGTATCAGTTTATTAAAGCGTCACACAGTTTTTACAATTTGTGCGATTGGGTTAAAAAGATTTGTATCGTCGAAAATCACGATCGGAATCGGCAAAAAAATATCTTGAAGAATGTAAGCGACATTCCTTAAGTTCGCAGCATTTTTGTTTCTCCATTCGGAAATTAGCGAGAACAGACTCGGTTGGGTTATCATTTCGACTGTTTCACACTTAATTTAGGCTGAATTTAGAGAATACGCTGATCTTTTGTCGTAAATAAGCGAGTTTATTCTCTTTCGTGGTTCTGCGTCAAAAAGTACGGATCAGCGTACTTAGCACACTCTCGGAAATAAGCGAGCAGTGACGCTCAAGATTGTGTAGTTCAACATCCCACACAGCAACCGCTCATTTCCGCAAGTTGGTCGCCATGAGCGCACGCACCAACGCTTCGCTCCTGCAAGATGCAGAGCGCGCCAAGTCCACTTTCGCGGCGACGGACGAGCCGCTCTCCCGAGGTCCCTACGTCGACGCGGGCGTCTACCGCTACGAGCGCAAAAGCAACGAGTTCTTCTCGCCCGGTCCGCATAGGTACGATGTCTACATTTATGAGACAAACAAGATACCAAAGATACCGAACGATTGCATTTTTGTGCAGGTTGTGAATGAGGGGAGCTGGAGGAGGAACGGAACGTACACTAAATACTAGCGTGTGCGTGTGTGTTGTTGTCGATACACTGTAGTACGGAACGCACTGTGAAAGCACCGTCGGCGATTTTCAATTTGGCGTCGACGATCATCGGTGGCGGGATCTTGTCGCTGCCGTACGCGTTCGATAAATGCGGATTGGTGCTCGCGTTCGTGTTCATGGTTGTCTCCGCGACGGCGTCGAATTTCAGTTTGTATGTGATCGTGAGCTGCAGTCGACGCGGCGGCGCGACGACGTATGAAGAGATTGTGCGCACGGCGTTGGGACCGAAAGCGGGATTGATCACGGTGACGCTGCTGGTCTTGCTCACGTTTCTCACGATGGTCGCGTACGTGATTCTGATGAAAGATCTGGTGGGCTCTCTGGGGGAGCAATTCCTGTATGCGCGCGCGATCACCGGTGCGGAAAAGAATATGCTCACTATGATTTGCGTCGCCCTCGTGTCCCCGCTCCTATTGGCTCGCTCCATGGATGCGCTGCGCTTTACGTCGATTTTTAGCCTGATGTCCGTGCTCCTGCTCGCGATCGCGATCACGATCCGCGCAGTGCACTCGATGCGATCCAGCGACGCCGATGCGCATGTGCTGTTGAACCCAGAGGCAAGCGCGATCAAGCTGTTCCCAACCAATTGGACAGACCCGGTGTTCGCGTTCCCGATCATCAGCATCTCGTTCCTCTGCCACTTCAATGTGCTGCCGGTGTACAAAGAGCTCCACAAACCGACCCGCCACCGTTTGAAGAAGATCGTGTCCTCGACGATGCTGTCGACGTGGGCGTTCTACATGATTGTGGGCACGATGGGGTACGTGTTCGCGTACAAACTCTCAGGAGGGGTGAAAGATGACATTCTCAACAATTTCGCTGGCGACGACACGCTGATCAACATCGGACGCCTCGGCTTGCTTATGACGATCATGCTCAACATGCCGCTGATCATGCAGCCTTGTCGCATGAACACCATTCGCCTGTGGAAATACGTGAGCGGGTTTGTGAAATCCTGTACCTCGCGCGCTGAAAACGGGGAGGACGTTGCGCTTTTGACGACCCCAACTGCACGACCTGGAGCTGCGAGGGTATCAGTTCCGTTCGTGAATGCAAATGCCCTCCATGTGCTGCTCACCGCTGCCATTATCGGTGGCGTCGTCGCTCTTGCGCTTGTGCTTCCCGGAGTCGCAGTCGTCTGGAACGTCATGGGGTCCACCGTCGGCATCCTGATCTCGTACGTGCTTCCCTGCGTGTCATACCTCGTGATTCGCAAGAGCAAGCCAAATTCGGATAAGCGCAAGGTGACAGCGTGGGGCATCCTCGTGGTCGGTTCAGTCTTGTGTGTCGCGTGCACGCTCCAAGCAATCTCGTCGGTGCTGGGTCTCTGATGCTAACTAACTTGGCGCCACTACGAATGCGAGACATTGTTTGTCTTACCGCAGTATGCTTGAACGTACGAATGCACGTTTGGGTGCACTTTGGTTCCTTTTACAGATCAAAGTCAGCAGGACTCGTCTGCTCGTTCGCTTTTTCTGGTCGTATAGACGCGTAGCAGCGGAATGGCTCCTTATTCCAAAAAGACGAATGCAATTGGAAGCAACAGGTTTTGGGGTTCTTCGTCGTGCTTTTGACACGCTCCGTGCTTGATACAGATCTGGAGCCAGACATTTAATACGTGTGCATGTTTCGCAGTGGCCAGGAAAAAAAACACGCTATCTCATGACTAGGACACTGCGACACCCAGTCGCAAAGAAACGAGTCGTGGGGTGTGCATCTATGCAGATCTGTCAAAGAACCACATGCAATTAAGACGTTCGTGCACCTTGAGCACGAGCGTTTTTATTCGCTGTGTTTGCAAGACACGGTCGATGGGCTAAATGGTAATGCCTCACGAGACCAAAAACACGCAGGATTCGTTCGCGAGAGCCAGGGATGCCATCCCCTGTTTTGAGCTCGTTGCTTCATGCCATTTGAAGTTTTTCATCCTGTTGTGTGCGATTGCTAGATTGCGACAGCGACGACAGGATACCTTTGACCGGCTCGATCATCGAAAGTGAAATCGAGTCGCCGTGGTACACGATCGAGTTCTGTCCGTACCCGTAGCATACAGACAGGCACCGCCATTTGCAAATTCCTGGCGTTAAGCGCAGCAACGACATCAATACAATGGGGTGTGGGAGTTCCACTGAACTGCCGGTTTCCAGAACCAGATCGATTACCAGAAATCCATCAGCAGCGAACGAAGATGCGCGAAGAGTTCTGATGGCTCTACGCATCAAGGACACCGAGCCAGAGCTCGAGCCGATCGACATGCTGTTGCTCCGAGCGGCGTTGAACGGAGACTTGGCAGGGGTTGAGACGATCGTGGAAAACAATGCGCTGACGAATGAGTTGTCGGATGCACTCATCTGTGCTGCACATGGCGGTCATCTAGAAGTCGTCAAGTACCTTTGCGACCATGGCGCGAAAACCGGACTTGTCGGAGAGAGAGACACCACTGCTCTGCTAACTGCAGCAGAGCATGGACACGTCAGGGTTGTTCGGTACTTGGTCGAAGACTGGGAAGCTGGTCTCGACACGCGGTGCTCCGACGGACTCACTGCCCTTCACTACGCGGCGGCGACGGATCAAGCGGATGTGGTGAAGCTTCTTCTTGCGCTTGGAGCACCGATCGACGATCGGATCGGACCGTCACAAAACTTTGCGATTCTTGGGATGACCCCACTTCACATTGCTGCTTCCGCGGGATCGCTGAGAGCCTTCCGCATACTACTGGAGCGTGGTGCAGATGTCCACGCGGTGGCTGCATCTGGAGTCGGAGTGGTGAAGTTTGCTCTCGATGGAGGCAGTCGCGAGATGAAATCCGTCATCGACCACTTGCTTCAAAAAGGGACCGTCTCCAAGTAGCAGACATGATCGGTCGGGATTGGTTTCAGAGAGTGAGTGTCACCTAGAATGGACGTGTAAATACCAGCTAATATATATATGAAGGAGCTCCTCATGCTTCAAACCGAACCTAGCTTGCACACACCGCGCACCACTCGTGCGATCAAGTCCGCATGCGAGTGGCATACGCTGGTGAGCGCACGGATACAAACGCGGCCACTCCGAAACTATGCACTGCTCTTTTGACGCATGGACAAAAGGTGTTTACTATCGATGCATTGCGCACAAAACCTGTGGCAGATCCTTTATGTGTTCCGCGAATGGATCCCCGACGAGCATTCCGCTATGACAATAGGTCGGAGTCTCGCTATGCAGATAAGTAGTGGATGGTTCAAACAGACCTTGGTGTTGACGCAGAGTGGATACAGGCGAGAGAATGTTGGATACAAATGACTACCGCACCAACATTCCGCACTGCGTTCCACAAAAACGGTCCTGCATTTGGGTGGTCTCCGACACTCCTGGAACATCATATCCCTCGCATACGAGTACGAGAGGACACGAGCACTCTACCAATACCGCCCTTATAAGATGATGTTGCTGTGAAAAAGGAAGCAGGATATCGAAAAGGTATGGGTTTGATGATGCCAAGATGGGGAAAGAAAAGAACCGTGTTGTCGAATCCTGGCAGTTGATTGCACCCGGTATACAAAATACACTCATCACACAAATGGACACATTCACTCTCCATTCGTCAACATCGCAGCTCCGATCTCACCCAATCACAGAACCAAGTGCCACCCAAGATAAATGCAAAGCAAGATCGCAAGTTTGTGCTGCTCGGTAAAACCGAAAATACGGGATGCTCTCATCCCGAAAACAAACATTCCCGCATGTTTCCCTTTTTACTTCCCAAACGCGCATCACACCAAATGAGGTGGTACACAACCCGTCTCCAGTATCTTTGACTGTTCGCCTGCTTTGTGCAATGGAAAGAAATGCGAGATGGAAGGGACTCCGTCGCATCCTCCTTCGACTTGCATCACTTTCGATACCGTGTCCGCCTGTTCTGTGAGGCGCCTCGGATCTCTCTGGCGAGGTCGAGCGAAAAGGAAACCAAAGCGTCTCACTTCGCAAGCGGCGCGCTACTACGCAAATCTACTTGAGCGAAAGGAATCGAGTATCCGCGCGACCACAAGATGGCGCTGTCCGTGAATCATGACGACGACGAGAAGACCAAGCTCCCAGGCGAGTACTACTCCGTCGAGACTCCACGTGCGGGGACCGGCGAGCTGAAAGTGAAGATCGGCGACGAGAAGAACGACACGAATTCGGAATCCGAGAGTTCGACTGGAAGCGACAAGAAGAAGAAGAAGAAAGAAGAAGGGAAAGCGGAGACAGGAGGTCCACCGAAGAAACGCGGTCCGCCAAAGAGTTTCAATTTTGCGCAATTGTACCGCTATGCGACGCTGTGGGACAAGTTTCTGCTCACGATCGGTGTCATCATGGCCATTGCAAACGGTGCGCTGTTCCCGATGATGGCGATTGTGTTCGGTAACGTGCTGCAAGGGTTCGCGACGATCCCGATCGACCAGGATGCGATCAACACGGCGGCGCTGAATTATTTGCTCATCGCTATTGGGATGTTCTTCACAGATTACCTGCTGTACGTGTCGTTCTACCACAGTGCCGAGCGTCAGATGAAGGCGCTCCGAGGGGAAGCGCTCAAGCACATGCTGTACCTCGACATCTCGTGGTACGACAAGAACGATGCGCTGCAGCTCTCGAGTCGTCTGACGGGCGACACGGTGAAGATCAAGGCGGGTATGGGTCAGAAGCTCGGGGATATGTTCCGTTTCACTACCACGTGCGTGGTGGGTTTCGTCATTGGTTTCATTAAGGGATGGGATATTGCGTTGGCGATGGCGTGTGTGATGCCAGTGATCGCGATCTCGCTTGGTTGGCTCATCAAGACCCTCACGAAGCGAGCGGAGTGGGCTCAAAAAGTGTATGCCCAAGCTGGCGCCGTCGCGGAAGAAACGTTGGGCTCCATCCGCACCGTTGTGTCGTTGAATGGCGAGAAGCGTGCCATTGCCAGCTACCGCGACAAGATCGCCGTTGCGGAGAAGGAAAACATTGCTCTCCACAAGGTTGTGTCCATTGTGTTTGCCATGTTCCTCGGAAGTGTCTGGGTGATGTACTCGATCGGTTTGTGGTACGGTGGCAAGAAAGTGTCGGACAACAAGGCTGAACCTGGCGAAGTGTTCACGGCGTTCTTTGCTATCCTGACTGGGACTGCTTCGCTTGCTCAAATCAACCCAAATATCTCGGCTGTCGCGGAAGCTACCGGTGCGGCGTTGGAATTGTACAAGATCTTGGACACAAAGTCGGAGATTGATGCGTCGAAGGAGGAAGGTATCATCCCCGACTCGTGCGAAGGCGCCATCGAAGCTGTTGAGATCAACTTCACATACCCAGGTCGTCCCGATGCTCAGATCTTGAAGAACTATAGTGTGAGAATCGGCGCTGGAGAGACCGTGGCGTTTGCCGGGTCCAGTGGCGGTGGCAAGAGTACGTTGATCTCGTTGCTGGAACGTTTCTACGATCCATCG